>JBAMYA010041302.1:0-15264 GCA_037176975.1 Arrhamphus sclerolepis | reverse complement strand
TTGCAACCAACCGCTCAAAAAGCCATGAAAAAAGGAACCAGAGTGGGCTTTTTTTTTTTTTTTGAAATACACACACGCAGACGAGTGTTTGTCAGAAAGGCTTTACAAAAAAAAAAAAGCTACAAGAGTTGCAGAATTTTGAGAAAGGGGAATGTTAATGCATCAGAGCGAGGACAACAGCTGGACGTGTGGGCGTTCAGGTCAAACAATGCACCAACAGTTGCTCTGGCTTGTTTGATTTATTCCATGTGAACAAACAGAGTCTCTGCCAGCACTGTTTGTCGAGGCTTTCTGAGGAGGACAGGCACCATTTGGTCCCTTGTGTGTTCTGTCATATCGAGCTGAGAATTTCCACGCTCTTGGAATCGGCTCGCCGTGCTGCAGGTCACCAAGTCCTCTGAGGACAGCGGCCCAGATCTATTCCAGGTAGATGAGCTTCTCTGCACCTGGCTTAAAGACTCATTCACTTTTTGCCCTTGGAGGCTTATGCTGAGGTAAGAAGACCTAGTTTTCACGAGCATGACCGTGGAGGGATAATGCAGATCAGGCTCCGCGAGCGTGCGAAAACAGACATCTGCGTCTCATGTCAAAAATCACGGGCACGTGTTAGTGCCAAGAACAAACACGGCCAGGCACATTCCTCACTCTGGGCAACTGCTCCCAAAAGATCTCACTACAAACACCAGCTACTTACCAGAGTCGAAGCAGAAGTCCCGAGGTTCCTGCTTGATGGCCATGGGGTGGAACGCAGCCTGCCGTGGAGGGGCTGGCGGAGGGCAGGGGGGCCCCATGGTGGGGACTCCCTGCTCGCTATAACGTGGGTCAATGAGCTCTTGTTTGAAACCCTGGGGAGGGACAGCCACCAGAGGCTCCGACATCTGCCTGTGGTATGGTGGCCGGCCGTCGCGTGGCAGGCTGCTGGGGGGCTGCGACAGGAACTGGGGGCGACCCTGACTTTCAGAAGGAGGAAACGGTAGACATGGCTCTGACATCTGCCTCTGGAACCTGAGCATGGAAGAAGACATCGTGTTTAGAGACACTGAAGCAGGGAGTGAAAGATTAAGAGCCTCAGCTGCGGCAGCTCACCTGTGCTCAGGTGAGAAGCCGTTTGCATCCTGGCTGATGGGCGCGCAGGGCACGGCGAAGGGGGGGCTGTGGACTTGGAGACCTTGCTGTTTGGGAGGCTGCTGGATTGGACACGGGGCCGGGGTCGGGTTGGCTACATGGGGGTGTGGAGGGGAGGTCTGCTCACTGAGTGGGTGCGTTGCTGCTGTGCTGGTGGGTCCACAGGGAGAGACCGGCGTGGAGGGTGGAGTTAATGGCTTGAACCCAGGGGTGGGCTTCCTGTCACAGGCACTGTGGAGAAGACGTGAGGTCGTTAAAAAGTCAGGAACAGCAATCGCACGATTTCACATTCTCCTACATTCGTGAGGCTGCGTACCTGTAGCTGTAAAGGCACTTCTCTCCGTAGGACATGGGACTCCTGTCCTGATGACAGGGGGACAGGTCTTTGGGGGGGGTCAGCTCTCGTTTGATCTTGGCTGGTGGCGGGCCATGAAACATCACTGTACAGGAGGAGACAGGATCACGATGCATTAGATGAACTCCAGATATCGAGCTAACTGAAGCCATAAACAGAAGTGTAGCACTGGGACCTGATGGATAAATGGATGCTGGACAACGTCTGCGCCACCCCCCACCCCCCTGACTGACAGATCCACTTAGCAGCTATTTATCATGCGCCTTTACAAGGGCCGATTCTTCTCTGAAAACAACCGCCACTGCTGTGTTGCAGCATGATGCACTGAACGCACAGAAGCTATCAGACCTCTCATCTGATTCCCATTAGGGCTGGCCAATCTCAATACCCATGAATCAGTGCGGCTGTAATCTAATGGCAATGAGTGATTTTCTCCTCCTGCGCTGTAACCATTAGACAGCTCCCTGCATATCAGCTGCAGCTTCCGGGGCGCCGCATAATAGCCACGCAGAAACTAGATCCCACAGTGCAGAGGGGCGGGAGCCCAATAAATCACACAGCGCACTGATGGATCCAAGCGAAGCTAACAATGTGCACGTGAGCAACTGATGGGGAGATTAACCATTGTTTCTTCCTCTGGCGGATTAACAAACTCCAGAATGAGGCACATGTAGGTGAAGAGAGCTCCACCATGTGATGCCCTACTGACTGAAGCTCTCAGCCAAACTCGTCTGAGAAAATGGTTTGCAGCCTTACAACAGCAGAAAGGTCTGAGGCCTGCACCACAACAGAGCGGTACATACAGCATGAGCCTCCATGTGTGGACAGCCCTCTATAGAAACACTCGCCTCCACAAAAACTCTGCAGGCTGAAGGTCAGTTTGTAGCTGGCCAAACCACATAAACCAGCCCTTACAAAGACAGAACCACACCCTGTCTCCATCTCCCACGCACAAAAACCAAAACATAAACTCTGAAGGATCGGGGGTGGTGAGGGTCATAAAAAGCCCCATTGGGCATGATTCAAACACATCTCTCAGGCTAGGATACGAAAGCAGTGTGCTGGGCATATCTGAGAGAGCTCTGAGAGTGGAGCCCCATCCACTGGAATCTAGCCCACTTCGACAGCAGCAGCAGCAGCGGGGCCTGAGTGCGGGAAAGTGTGAAATCAGATTAGGAGCTTGGCTCATGTGACGCCCCATGCCAATCGGCTGATTAAACTCAAAATGGAGGAGACGAGAGGGGAGGAGGGCAGACTGGTCAGGGACTGAGAGTCAGAGAAAGGGAAAAACGGCTCAGAAGAAAGCCAGGAATCAGGTACTTACAGCTGTCCGACTGGAAATCTGGGACAAACTGCTCGTCATCAGGCACCTGGGCTGTGAAGAGATGAGAAAATGTCAGTAAAACGCTTCAGGCGACAAACATCTATGTCACTGCAAATCAACAAAAAGAAAAAGAAATGAATAGAACACTTGGTCAGCAGTTTGTCACCTACAGGACTTTGCTCTTCGTGTTCTCATCACATACTCAAAAAAAGGCAATATTTCACATTCTCTCCAAGTTAATCTTTAATTTTAAGTTGCAAAACTTCACAACCCAGTTTACCATTTAGAAACAGGACTAGTAGAGCAACACACTTGTTGGAGACACTTTTGTTCCAGACTTCAATTTCTGTTCTTTGGTTCAAAAGAAAACAAAAACAAAACCATAAAATACAAATCTAACCTTCTGCGATCCAGATCTCTTGTAGTTGACTGAGGTCTTGGAAGAGCTCTGGAAGTAAAAAACAAAAACAAAAACATTGATGTTAAGATGTAAAATCAACACTCAGTGGTGGACTGTGAACCTTTTCATCACTGACGGTACCTTCTGTGTCTTGGGCAAGCTCTGTGTCCACAAACTTCCTCTTCCTATCGTTCAGAGGCCTGGTGTGAGATGGTTCCTCCACATGCGATTTCTGCTGTTGGTGGAGAGAAGAAGAAGAAGAACTGTCAGCGCGCCAGTTCACATGACATGTATGGTGAACATGAGGAGGTCCTTTCATAATGTGGAGGTCTGAGAATGTGTCCACTTACACTGGGTGGGACCATAAATGGGACTTGCTGGTCATAGAATCCGTCCATGTTATCTGCTTGACGATTGGGAAGGAGGGGGGGCTTCAATATGTGGGGGAGGAGGGGGGGAGGTGTTCGCTTTAAAGCGACAGCACGTAGGTCGCTCTCTGGGTCACTGGGGGACAATAAAAGCAGAAGAGGTGTCAGAATCCTGTTAGAACTGCATAATGACAGTCTGATCCACCTCAGCAGTTTCTGAACCACACAGCATGATGGGCCTCGTTGCACGCTACCGAATCATGTTCTGATGCTACGACAAGGCCACCATCCTCCTTCAGCCCTTCATTTAACCAACAAACAGCTCTCTGAAGCCAGCCACACCAAGTCAAAGCAAAGCAGCACAACTTGAACGCAGTCATTAAGGAAAGCATGTAACACAGTTATATAAGCCTCACTCTCTGGCCATCTGCGAGAACTACTTTCCACTATAATCAGCTTGTGGATCTTCAGTAAAAGACTTGGAAAGATGCTTCCCACTCTGCAAAATCTGTGGCATGCCCTGCATCGCAAAGCTTTCCAAAAGAGGCCGGTCAGAGAGCCGATTAGTGTCTCCAAGAGGCTTGAAGCTATTGTTTAGTGACAATGTTGGCAGAAGAACTCCCTCCCATCCCCACTCCGAAACCAGTGAGTCCCTTTTAAAACAATGATATGAGGCTCTAATGCTGGCCTCTCTTCTCTCACAGCAGAGTGATATGACTCACTCCTCTATCTCCTCTTAATGGATGATGAATAAAAGGATAGCTGCTGGGCAATAATTACAGGCGCCAAGCACACTTTTAACACCAGAGGCTCGATGTATTTCATACCCAACTCCAACCAGCAAGTAGGAAGTCTTTGCTTATTTTACTCCACTATGCCATGGATATAAAAGTTTAAAAAACAAACAAACAAACAACAACAACACAAACTTAACTTCATGGTACCTTGTTTACAACTGTTATTAAATATTTACAGTAACCAATTACTTCCCTCAATTTCGTATTTAAACCCTGAACTATCCTAAAAAAAAAGAAGAAGTTATTTAATTAATCATAATTACCGTCATAATTAGGATGAAGAGCAAAAGCAAAAAAAAACAAGGCGTGACGTCGCCCCTAAACGCACCAAGCATATACAAACTTAACTACTGAGACCTTCACGGCCAACAGAAAACAGTGTAAAACCCAGTTTCTTCGCACTTTTATAACAACCTGAATCAAAAAATAACATACAAAACATATTCAGTAATTTAAAAAAAGGGGGGGAAAAAACTGTTTTAAGTCTGGAGGGGAGGGGGACGAAGTTCACCCGACACCCCCTGCCGCCTGCCCCTCCTCTCGTTGCCCTTCCCCCCACCCGTCGTGCCCTCCCTTGTTTTTCTCAATGAAGTGAAACTCGATCCGTGTGGAAACACAGAGGGGAAAAAAAAAACGGCCAGTCCATTCATAAAAAAGGGGGAAAAATCATAAACAACCTGAGCGCGCTGATAAGCCAAAGCCAACATCCAAGCAGATAAAGATAAAGGGTGTCAAAAATAACACACGCAGGATTAAAAATACCTCTCACTGCGTGCAAACCAAGCTCACATAAGTCGACATAAAATGGTTGTCAAAGTAAATATCTTTAATTAAGATGGCGTTGCGCTGCTTCGTAGTCTAAAAATCGGGAAAAACACATAACCAAAGAAAAATCACTTCTTAAAGCAGATTAACGCCGACATAAATACTGCAGCTTACCTTGTCCGTATACATAAACGTCCTCACTATCGAAATAATGCGTTAAAAATATCCACAGATAAAAAAAAACGCAATGTGTCGAGAGCCGTTGGTGCTGAACAGAAGCGTCTCCTTCGACTCGCAAAACTTGACTGAGCTTTTCGTTAATGGCCCGGTCGCTTTTCCCCTGGGCGCGAGCGGCCGCAGAGACGCACTCTGATTGGTGGGTCAAGTCTGTCCTTTAACACAGCAGCCAATTGCGTCTCCGCTGCTCATGTCTTATGCATGAGGTGTGAATCGGCCAATCACAGCCCAGCAGCGGCCTGTTTTTTATGAATGGTTGGATTTCATTCACATTTTTTTCAGTCGTCGCTGCCAGGACGTGTTTGTTAAAGGGCCAGCAACACTAGAAACGAGGACGTCAGCGTTATGCTGGCTTTCTCTGCACTGATAGATTATTACACTGTCAGAACAAATTGGATATTCAGTGTGCTCTTTGACACCCTGCACTTTATTGAGTATTCAAAGTTAAATTTAACAGCAAGAGTAGATTTGTCTTTCAATAGACTGACGCAAATGACTGAGGATTAGAAAAGATAAGGGGTATAAAAATGCAATGATTGGAAGTCAGACGTATTAGTCATATGTGCCTTCTGAGAAATGGAGGTTGTTTAAACAAAACCTGCTCAGGGAACCTACACGTGGTGGTCCACAAAGTGCTAATGAAATTTGCTGTTCACCTTATAGGTATTAAGAGCCCCCATTTTCTTCTTACAATGTATAGCTTTATTTATTTATTTTATTCATAGGAGCTTATCCTATTTTAAAGTAAATCCGGAAATTTGGTGAGAAAAAGAAAAACCTGTCATGTATTTCACAAAATCAAAAATTAATATTGTAACTTTTTGTTGTAAATTATTGACTTTGGCAAAATTGTAAGTTTTTGACATAAAATTACAACTTGAATTTTGTAAAATTGTGGATTTCATATGGTTGCAACTTTCTGTCCTAAAATCACAAAATTTGCAGTATCGCAAAATGTTTTTGGTTTTAAGAAGTGGATTTTTGTCATAAATTTTCAAATTTCCTAATTTTTGACTTCAACATAAAATTAATTGAATTTCATGTAACTTTAACTTTACGCCCTATAGTCGTGACATTTTACTGTAAACCCATAAATTAAAATAAAAGTCACTACTTTTAAACTTAACTTTTTGACATAAAATTATTATTTTAAGACCTAAATTCACATTTTTTGTTGCTAAATCACAAATTTCACATTATTGCAACTTTGTTGTTATAAGTAGGCTATATTTTTGTTTTAAAGTATTATGATATATTAGGATCTTGCTCAGAGAACCTAAACATGATGAACCAGAAGGTGGTTGTTCACATTAATGGTATATACATCCCCTATTTCTCTGCTTACAGTGTAAAGGTTTTTTTTTCCGTTGTTTTTAAACTTTGTTATATAAGCTTTTCCTTTTTTTTCTAAGTATTTCCTGAAACTTGGTGTGAAAAAGAAGCACCTGTATGTTTCTCAACACTTCTCTTGCACCACCATCATTACAAGAAAAAAACTTTTTTTAATACTCAAGCATGCCAAAATCAATTTTTTTTCTTGGTTTTTCATATTGGATCGATGTTTCTCCCGAAAAAATGATTAATAATTTTCCCTTCGGGCAGCTCAGTCTTGGCACAGCCTGACATTCACACTACACAGAGGAAAAAAAAGAGGGAATATTAGCAGCTTTTTTGTTGGCATATGGCCCAGAAAATTAATTCCTTTGACATTTTAGTAAATTAGGCCCATTTTATGACTTTAGTCAGTGGTGGAAACCTAAAGGGAAACATATGGTTTTCAGAACCGATGGCATAAACTGATGGCAAAGTTGCAGCACATGAAATGATCCTTAATGGTGACTCCAAAGGCCAGTCAATAACCCCTAATATCCCCTGACCTCCCCATGTTAAAATGTCAAATGTTCAAGCATAAAAATGCTAAAATGTGATTAGATTTAAAGCCTGGGGCAAATAATGTCTTTGGGTTCCATAGCTGGATTACACATCCATGAGAACTCATGGATACTAAAATTATAAAAGGCTACAAATGTATGGAGCATAATTAGTCTTTAAAAATATCTTTTAAAGCTTGTTGTGTGTTAGTTAGACCAACAGACTGCCACAATCAGGTCTGAGTTGGCCTCAAAGAGTCCAAGGCAAGGGGCTCACGGTTCGTAGTCCTTGGTTGGTAGCTCTGACCAGTAGCTCTGATCAGTGGCTCTGACCAGTCTGGCGTTGCCCAGACGACCCCCCCCTCCAGAAATTCTGCCAATCGTGTCACTCAGTGTTATCCAGGGCCGTACACCAACATTTTTAGGTTCAGGTGTTCACGGCAAGAAAGAAAGGCGGAGTCATTTATAATAATACACTTATCTATAATATAATAGAATTGCGACTTTTTTTTGTACAATTATAATTTTTGCAAGTGTGGGACAATGTAAAACTGACTTTTAACATATAATTATAACATCAAAATCCCATCATTTCATAAAATAGAAGCTTAATATTATAACTTTTTGAAGTGAAATATAGATTTTGGTGAAATTGTAACTTCTTGACATAAATTCTAATTTGTGAATTTCATGTAATTGCAATTTTCTGTCTTAAAATCACAAAACTTGCAGCATTGCAAACGTTTTGGTTTTAAAAAGGTGTCATAAAAGTTTTCATTTTGATAAACAGGGTTTTTGACATAGAATTACTTGAATTTCATGTGGCTGCAACTTTATGTTCGACATGTGACGTTCATCACATTTTGTTGTAAAATTTCACAATATTGCAACTTTTTGTCAAAAATCTTGACATGACTTTTTGATAGAAATCCGTGTGCCGTAAAATCAAAATAAGTTGACCAAATTCAGACTTTTTCACAAAATTTCTTAACTTTTTGTGGAATTGTACTTTTTTAAATGAAGAAAATCAGTAATTGCTGTTGGAAAATCACAATTAAAAATAACGTTTTGATGAAAAACTGCTACTTTTGATTGCAAAAGTGTTTTTTGGTGGTGGTTCTGCAGACAAAGCGCCCCCTGGAGTGTACCTGTGCACGTGTCTGGGTTTACCTAGCTTTTGTTTTTCATGCAGTCTCCAGTGGACTGAAACCCTCTTGTAATGAGACCGTCTTCAGCCACCCTCAGTCTTCAGGGTAAATTTATATACGTAAAGGCTCCCAGAGTTTCAAGTGTCATGTGATATTTTTAACTTTGTGTGCTGAACTCAAACGTTAGAGGTTATGGAAAAATAACCTTTGTCATTATCACTTGCGTCACTAAATTAGAAACTACTCGCATCAAGTCTATCTGGCCGTGAACGTCATCTGGCGTTTCGCATGAACTCAAGCAGCTGGTATGAAATCTATAATCCCTGGCAAATCCCTGCTGCCATAATGCAGAGATTAGGAGGCTGCTGCATAGGCAATAATAGCAAGAAGGCAAACACACACGTAGCTGCCACCTAGATCTTCACTGGCCATCGCAAACGTGCGAGGCAAAGGGGCTAACAGGTTGTCTTTCCTCGTGAGCTGAGAATAACCACTTACAAACTCAATTGTGCGTGTGAGGAGCATTAAATAGCAGCAGACCCATCTCAGCGAGACTATTTGAGGAGCAACAGCCTGCAGGTCCAGCGTTCGCTTCTGCGGATGTGGTGGGTGGTCACTTGGAGGCGTTCGGAGAGCAAGCACATTGAGTTACTGTTCTTACTCTTTCCTGAAATAAATGGGCCATATGCAGAGAGGGACACGCTGCCAGCGTGCATACCTCTCTTTCTGTCTCCGGGTGGCTTTGAGAGTGATAGTAGGTGTTGTGAAGACACGGTTAAAGAGTTAAAGCCCTGACTTCCTGCTCCTTCCAAGAAAGCTACTGTAGGTCAGTGTAACACTGACATAACGGCCAGGTCAGCAGCCTTGGAGCAATGTAGGCTAATCCTGATCTTCAATGAGAAAGGTGAGGACACCGCAGGGGCACCAGGCCTTGAGCTCCACGTCTGCTTGGAGAATCAGCAGATTTGAATTTCAGAGTTAATATTTGGCCAGAGAAGCATCGTTGCAGGCGGCAGCAGCCATGAAGTCTGTGGCTGCAGAGCTTTGGATTGTCTTACATAATGAGCGTGCACAGTTGGGTTAGAATTATACAGTAGATGTCCTACTTAGCATTTCTGCTGCACTGTAATGGAGAATGTCTAACAGAGAGGGAGAGTTTTCAGTCCAAAATGAAGGGGCTCAATAAAGCTGGACCCCTAATGAACAGTGGTTCATTGTGTTTTCAGTCTAGTGGGAGTGAAACAAATGATATGTTTCAGATTTTAGATTCTCTACGTTGTTTCACTTGTGGAAAAAGACAGTTTTAAATGTGCATGAGATCACATGCTACATCACAGATCTGAGTCACATGAAGAAGCTCGATCACAGTCCATCCTGGTGCGTGGTTTGATAGTGACAAGTCAGATAATGGGTCATACATCTGGTTTTTACTGACCTGCCATTTTCTCTTTGGTTTAGTGGGAAAAGAGGCAAATGCTGTCGAAAAAGAGGGTAGTTTACAGTTAAATATACGTATGGGGTTATTTTCATGGAGACGTGAAGGAACCTCATGTTCTTGTTTTGTTGCATTAGAGCAGGATAAAGACATCGTGTCCCTCGTATCTTTGAGGGAACTTCTCTGACATCCGAGTGTCACTTTCAAATGGTCTGCCCTCTAAGAAACAGGGATTTATGTGTAGATAGCCAGAAATAGGTTTATTGAAATTCCCAACGTTTTCGACGACTTTTCATTCCATGCACATGTGCATGTTAGGGGCTGGAACAAAAAGTATAGGTACTGGTGCTGTTTCGCAACATGGTTACATTATATCGTTCTTTTCTTGACATTGGTCTAAACTGATCATTGCAGGATTTCAAAAAAATTTATGGAATCATGCTGATATCAACTGTATAAACATAAATGCTAGCCACCTAGTGTTAGCATCTGCCGCTTCCTTCCAAGCTTTATTTCTGAGACTTGTGTCTCTGCTCAGTCACAAACTTTGAACATTAAAAAATAGGAAGACTGAACACCATGATTATTAATTTCACCTCCACTGTCCTGTCATGGGATGTCCAATCAAATCCAGATGTGGGCAGCTATAGACTCGCCCCCACGTGTGATTTCATTGGCTAGAACTCGTTGCGAAGCCGTAACTTGATTGGCTGACGCTTCAGTTAATGATGAAATTTGAACCTTTCTCAACTGTGGACAGAAGCAACAGACGCCACGCAACACGGGGAACCTGCAGTTCATTCTGGCAACGCTTGGACGCGACCCTTATTCAAAGTGACTGGACAGTGATGCACAGGACGTTTCCAACGTTACGTTACGTTTGAGTGTAAGGTTAAAGTCTGGACAAGTCTGCCACAGGGCCGTAAACTCCTCTGGCACTTCTATGGGTAACTCAGAACCACCAGTGCCTCTCTCCAGTGTCTCATCCTGGTTGGACATCCCTAAAACACCTCCCCAGGGACGCATCCAGGTGTTTTTCATTCCAAACACCAGAGTCACGTCAGCTACCTCATGGAGGAGCAATTACTCCCCTCTAAATCCCTCCTGGATGACTGAACTTCTTATCTGATCTCTGGGGAAAAGTCCCACCACCCTGTTGAGGGCAGTAGTTAATTTAAGACATCTATTATATGCAGTCTTGGTCTTCAGGGCCCATATTTACGAAGTTTCTCATTTTAGTCTTAAGTGCTGAGAATTCCAGAAATTTACTCCTATTTTCAGACTTCAGTAAAAGAGCAAGTTAGCAAATTTCTTCAGGCTGATAATCACTCTTACCCTCCCAGTTATTTAAGACAGACCCAGAGGTCTTCAGCTGGTGAAGAGTTGCCACTAGAGGTCTGTGATGGTTCTGAGGAGACAGAGACATGAGCGAACCATCCAGGATGGAAATGTTTGATGACTTTCAGTTAGTCAAATGAATTTGAATAGAGATAGCAGGAAATACCTTTGTCACAGATTTGGTGAGGGACATCATCTCACCACCAACTTTACGCAGTAATGCCGTCTCAGCTGAATTAAAGGCGGTGATGACGCTTCGTTTCCATGCCAGAGGAAATAGTCTGGGACCATCCCAACCAACAATTAGCCGAGTTGTCATGGAAACTGTAGCGTATGGACTATTTATCCAGAGTTCTACCTCCTTGTGCATCATAGTTCAGCACGTTTGTGCAGCGATTTGCTGATGCTCATCTTTGTAACCTGCCGTTCTGCAGTAAAGCTGGTTCTAAGTGGAAGCTCCGTCTCGTCTTTATTATTTTTAGAAGTTGTTACAACAACACAACAGAAGCAATTGTGGCGCTTACAGCTCCTCACATCGTTACTGGTTTCATCAACTTTCCAGCAACACCCCGCACAATCCAACAGAAGCAAAGCCAGTTTATCAAGAAGTGGTCAGAACAGAGAAGAAACTGCTCAAAATATAAAAGGAAAATAAAGGCAAACATTCTTCATTAAACTTATCTAAGATTTGTACAATTTTATTTTGATATTTCTCTGAGAATATTCATAATAAGAAATGAGGTTCAGTGATTGGTTCTTTCTTTGGTTTTCTAAATACATCATCCAGGATCCCCTTTGCAGCGCAGCAAAATGTCGTGAATCAGCTCTGAGACTGACACTTAGGACTTAGTCCTTCACTGAAAGTAAGACTGTGATGCTTTTGCTGAACCTTTAAGCACAGCTTTGAGCCAAGAATGTTCTCAACAGCGTTCTTCGGAGTATTTCTAAGAAGCTTTGTGAGTACAGGTCCAGGTCGTTGCCCACAGTTCGTGTTCACAGGTGAAGGTGGGAACGTAGATCAACCAGCAAACAGAGAGGCTTCTGGCTCAGTGCTCTCGTCACCTCAGCAGGTGGTACAGGCAGAAACTCACCTCCAACCCAGAGAGCATTTCACCTTTTTTTTCCCTCAACTGAGAACCATGATCTCAGATTTAGATGTGATGATTGTCATCTCTGCTCCTTCTCATTCAAGTGAGAACTGGAGATTGCAGCTTGATGACATCAGCAGCACCACATGGAATCCAGAACTGGAGATTTTATATGTCATAGTTTAAATTATTTCTTAAAACATACCTTCTATGTACATAGCTTTAATTTGGGAAAAATTGCCACGTTTTGTCGACTTTGTTAAATAACTGAAGAGTATTTTTTAAGTATTTTATCAATTCCTTCCTACTTCCTTTTTCTTCTTTTTGATATGCTACTACTATCAATCCCCGTGGGGAAATTCCTTCTCTGCATTTAACCCATCGGGCTACGAGACCCAGAGCGGTGGGCTGCCACGGTGCAGCGCCTGGGGAGCAGGCGGGGGTTTCAGGTGCCTTGCTCAGGGGCCCCTTATCCAGATTTCTTTGTTGCTTTTAAAACTACAACAGAAGTGAACCATTTTTAAAGGTGCTGGAAGAGAAACAAAGAAAATTGAAGGAACAGCTACACATACCCATACATACATCAGAGAAATATCTGATATTGGATTTTTATACAAAAAAAGTTTTTACGTTGCGTATTTTGAATATGAAAACGTCTCTTTCCAGGGCAGCAGTGCAGATTTTAGGATGTTTCCTAAAATATTTGAGAAAAAGGAAAATAAAATAAAAACTGTTTGGATCAGAGATGAGTACATCCACAAAATCTTTCCACGCTTTATTCCCGCCTGGCGTGTGGCTGGAAGCAGTTCATCAGATTTTCCATTTTCACAGCAGCTGTAAACAAACTTGCAGGAATATGTTGAGTGGAGTTTCCCTTTAAAACAGGAGGACTGACATTTCATTGATGCGACTTCTGGAAGCTCCAGAGGAGCAAGAGAGTCGACCTGCTGGGGACATTGTTTACTTCAGTGCCTTTTCTGACATCACTGAACAAAAATGAACATTGTTTTTACAACACAAATGTTATCCAGTGTTCAGACTGCGTCACGCGTCTGGCCTTTACTTCATCAGCGATCCTGACTTTTATCTTTATCGCAGCCATGACGATGAGGCACAAGTGGCTGAGGGTATTTTAGCAGACAGTCTTTGCAGTCTGCCCCAGCTTGAAAACATCTGTCAAAATGCACATTTCAGAACGAGTCAAAATGTGAAAGTAAGCCTCTGGGCGTAGATGCTCTCACTGAGGGACAAGATGTGACTTGCCTGCTATTAATAGCAGTTTGGGAGATAATTCCTGCCTTGTTATCTTTGTAGCCGTACTCAAGAAGTGAAGCTTTGCCAAAGGCAGACTCTTGTGAGGCTGGGAGTTGTATAACCACGCTGTCTTTTATTATCTCTCTTTTGTCTCTGCCCTATTCTTAATTCAGTGCCTCCTCCGTCACTCTCAGGAAGCTACCGAGCCGCAGATCAGGGCCAAAGGGCTGTATGATAAAACCACTGAAAATGACAAGAAACTAATAAAATGTTTCCCTTTGTTCTGAGGTAATTAGTTTAGCACACAGTCAGTATTTGTTTGTTTGCTTTCGACCTTCAGATCCAATAATGTACTTAGGTGTGCTAACAGTCTCACAGTAACCGTGCAGATCTGGATGATCAGGTTGCGAGGTTGAACATGTCCAGCTTTAGTAAAAAAAATAGCCATGAGAATAAAAAATAGCCATGAGAATACAAATTCTTAAATGTTCTTAAATAAAAAGCTGTATAGAAAAATAAAAACGCTGAAGCTGAGGTTAAAATGAGGAAAGTCTGGAAGGTACCAGGGGCATCTTCATCCATAAGAGGAGACCTTGTGAATTTTTAAAAAGATCATTATAATGCACAGAAGTTCTTGAGGCTTGTGACATGTTTTGGTTAAAAAAAACCCACAAATACAACCTCACATGAAGAGCAACATATTATTTGACAAAACTAAAAACAAAGAGAAGAAAAAACAAATGAAGGTGGGTATAGAAAGAGCTCGTGGATCCACATTTAGCAGTAGGACCTTTACCGTGCACGTGTCTGACTCTATGTCCATGAGGCTTCAGATGGGGCTAGAAGATAATGGTATAGATCTGGACATGGTTGACTCAAAGACCTGTGGCTGTGGACCAGGCCCAAATCATCAAGCATCCACCACCGTGCTTGAGACTGGGCGTCAGGTGTTTCCCCTGGAATGCTTTGCTTGATTTTTGCCAAACGTGGTGCTGAACATTGACGCCAAACAGTTCCAATGGAAGACACATTAGACGTTAAGTCTTCTAATTGAGGATTAAAAGAAGTCTTTATCTAATTGTGCTGTAATGGACTTCAGTTCCTAGTGCCTTGTAGTGATTTTATTTATTTATTTACTTCAGTTGAGCTGGTTTGCTTGGGGCTATTTTCATATTTGTACTCATTAACTCACTAACATTAGTGCTACATTCTATTACATGTAAAGTATATATGACAAATACTATACTATTTTTTTAGAGACAGAAAGAAAGAAAAATCAGCGATTCTTAGATTTACTTTGACTTTTATTTTCCTTTGCAGACAGCCTGAACTCAAGATGTTTCCTGCTTTTTGCTAGTAAGGAGGCAAAACAAAAGGTATGAGGATGAATCGACAAATTTGAGCAGAATGAATTCTAAGGTAACGCTGGTTAGGATTGCAGCGTAGCACGGTCAGTTAGCAGCTGGCTAGTCGAGGCTCCCTGTGGAGCTCCAACTGGCCTCATTTCAGCTCTTCTGGATGCAGAAACATAAATCAGTGTTTAAGAGCTCATGCTCCAACCAGCTGCCCATTTGCCCTTTCATTTTTTTTTTTGCTTTAAACTGAATCTTCAGAAGACCTATTTGTGACATCACAGGGGGTTTGTCCAGTTCTTGTAAAATGCAGCTTTTATATATATGTATATATATATATATATATATATATATATATATATATATATGTATATATATATGTGTGTGTATAGATAGATAGATAGATA
>JBAMYA010041281.1:0-15265 GCA_037176975.1 Arrhamphus sclerolepis | reverse complement strand
TGAATGAAATGAATAAAATCCATCCAGATATTGAGCTGTGGTAGAAAGTAGTGGGCTGATGCTTGTAAACTTAAACTATAACATTTTACAAAAGCGAAATATAACTGCAGGATCAGTAATCGAACCTGCTATCTTCCAACAGGCAATGCGCTGAGAGCTAAAGTCTCCCGCTACAAATGACATGTCGAAAACTGACTTATTCTATTCTTCCATTACGGACCGACATCTGAGCAACATTTTACCAATGAACAAACGTTCTTCATGTGACGTCTTGCCGATAAAACTTTTTACATCTTGCCGATGTCTGTAAGATGTATGTGTGCTGTGCAATGACTGTATATAATAATCAGCGCCACAGAGAAGAAATATTCTAAATGGCTCTGATAATAATGCTGTCTGGGAGAGCAAGTCATTTTCCCCAAAAAGCCGATTGGCCAGTGGGTGGGGCTTTATAAAGGACTGGATTCAGTCCTGAGAGTTTCCCTGCTCCGGAGCAGGTCAGTCGTTCAGCGTATGTTACCCTGGTGATGTACCTCGAAAAGCAATTACCCAGTTTCGTGATACAGAAAACCCAGGATTAACCCTTAAGTTACCTCGCTAAAGCAAAATCTTGCTTTGTGATACAGGCCTCTGGTCTCACTGAATTGATTCAAACCTTGTTTAGTTTTTGCCAGGTGTTTGAGTGGTATGATGGTTATCGTCTCTAAGCAGGACAGTTTCAGATCTCAGCAGGGGACTTTCTGTTTGCATGTTCTCCCCATGCTCTTGTGACCTTCTTCCAGAAACATTCATGGTTAGGTTGATTGGTGACACACTAGAGTACGTGCTGTCAAGTCGAACACAGAAAAAATAGGTTGGTGAACTTAGAAAGACTGCAGTGCCCCCTCCAACTCTTATGTAAGTTTGAGTCCACACTCTCCATTTATAACAGGAAAACCGAAACCAATTAAATTTCTTTGGCTTAGTTAAGATGTTTACTTCTGTTGCTATTGAACATAATTTGTGTGGTCTTTGTGTTCCCTGAAGGACCCTGAACAGGATAAAATGGTGATAGAAAATGTATGAATTGATGATATATTGGTCCTTTTACCAACTGATAATATTTATTGAAAGAAAAAAAAATATCAAGTGGATTAATATCTTCAGCATCAATCTAGGTGGCCTTGGCTCATTGGAGATCCTACAGAAAATTATATTTTCTTTGAGTGTATGCCTCACAAAAAGGTTCATTGTTTGGGTCAATTCAAACCAAAAAATAATAAAGCTGCTGGAACCAAAAAACAAGTAGAAATGAGAAAAATGAATAGAAAAAGGTTTGCAGTGGACCTTCTCTCCCACCTAAGCCTACTGCTCATGTGTATCGTGTGTATTGTGTGTATTGTGTGTATTGTGTGTGTGGTTGTGTGTTCCCTCAGTTTTGCAACCTGTTTATTGATTAAACATGACCTTCTCCACCACCTTACAGACATTGTGACTGAATGTCCCAAGCAGAGTCCCGTTAATCCCCACCTCTACTTTTACACCTCACCCATCAGCAAACACCCCCCTGCACACACACGCACACACTTATACACACACCCTCCCAGTCAAAAGGTGATTCTTATTTATTTTCTTTTCAAAATAGAAATCACCTCCAATTCTCTCTGCAGCCCACATGCACACACACAAGTACAGTCTGAAACATTGTACCAGGAGCATTTTTGCTCTTACAATTCTCACTCCCTCAATCTCAGTGTCCCTCAGTGTTTGAAAATACACACAGACTCACACATAAGCTGTTGTCACGCTATCAGCTCATTAGGACATTGTCTGGAGTCGCTCTTTCACAAATGTACCAGGCGCCTGGTGATTGTCCTTGTGAGTCTCAGAACTGGACATACTCCAGAGTGACAACTGGAAAGAAAATATAAAAGGCACAGAAGGATGCAGACTTTCTTCAAATTGTCCTTCAGGAATGATGGACAGAGTTGTCTGTTTATCTTCAATCATGGCTGCTTATTCACTTATTCACTGTCAATATCACATGTCAAGGGGAAAGCAAATGTCTTTCTCCACTTGAATTCTCTTATTTGTTATTTATTCTTTACTCTCATGGGCTTATTGTCATGATCTTTAACATTTGAAGCTGTCTGGATTAACTCATCCAGACACTAGACTGTATACAAAGAACCTGATAAACCCTTTTTGACATCAACAACAGGCTTTCTGAGGAGTCGGTTCACTGTGCAACCCACAAATGCAAGTTAAAGCTTCATCGTCCAAAGAAGAAGCCATGTGTGAACACTGTTCAACTTGTGATCAGCAGATAGTTCAAAAGCCTGCATCTCTGATGGTTTGTGGTAGAAAATAGTTGACTCATCATAAAACTAAAGATCTGGCAAACAAGTCCCAGAACTGCTCAGCACATATAATCCATGGGAATGGAAATCATAATGCAAAATCATTGCATTCTGTTTTTATTAATGTTTTACTGTGTCTCAACATTTTTGGAATTGGGGTTATATTTTTGCTTAGCTTAGCTTATGCTATGATGCTAACTAATGTTACACATTTGATTAATTCTAATTAACACTTTCCTTTCACCCTAATTTCAGATGTTTCCATCGAAACATTTGAAATTGGAATGAATGGAGCTGAAACGAGGACATGCGGAGTGACTGAGCTCCACCAGGATGAAGCGTGGTCAACTACCCGCTGACAGTCGGTCCACTTAGTCAGCCTGGGAGGATCCTGAAATGGGAAAGATGTCTTGACCAGTGGACTCGGCTGCTATAAGAGGTACCAGCTGATGTCTTCCAATTAACCCTGGATAGCAGTCCTTTATCGGGGTGAAGGTTGATGCTCCTGTCTGCTCAGCTGACATTCACCCTGGTTTCTGTGAGGCCAATCAAGAGTTGGTCACAGTGGTCTGTTCGTGCACGTAACAGCACAACAAGCCACTTCCTCTTTAAAATAACAGTGATTATGCTCTCTTAGCTCACAGTCACTGTTCAGATGTCAAGTTCACCAAAATTACTAAAGACTAAGTAGCTGAAGTGATGACAGCCGGTCATTAACAAGGTTAACATCATATGCTGCAATTCTGCTGTCACTCAGAAAACCTTGCCGTTAATTATCCATCAATTTGTGGCTTTATATAGTTTTGTCAAATGGTAAAAATGGTTTTTCACCATTCTACATTCTGTGTTGAATCCAAACTGGTGGTTGAAAACCTACAGTTCACCTACTGACCACTAGATGCCAGCTCCAAATGTGAGTCAGTCTTCCAGTTTCCCTGTTAAAATGGTCTTCACAGAAGATTGGAAAGATTCAAAGGTGATGCAAAGCAGCCTGGAGCGAATATCTTCACCCCTGTCTGAATTCTGCTAACCAGGGCCAACCAGAGGACACCCACTGGATGGTCTCTTGCTTAGCTGCTACTATTTCTTGCAGCAGCTGGTGTACATACAGGACATACAGGTTCCAGGACTGCTAGGACCTACAGTCAGATCGGCTTATGGCAGGCCAACTGACAGCTGGATCCAGCCGAGCTCCTTGTTTCAGCTTTGATAGTACTGTACTCGTTTTGGACATTGTTTCTGAAACTCATTTGAAATGAGGGTGTTTGGAGATATTTCAGCTTTATCTGGTGAGGTACATAAAAATAAGCCACCTGCCCAGTTGCCATGGATGTGAAATCCAGTTGTGGGAGCAGATTTTTGTTTTTGTTGTGGTTTTTTTGTACTATATTTGGACATCTTAATTAGAAGATGAATGCAGAACGATCCGCTTTTGGAGGCAGCCCCAAGTAGTCGTTCGATAAACTGCAGTTTTACATATTTCCACAAAGATGTCAGCTCTGACAACTTGAATAAACTTTATTCAGAGGCAGATGTGGCTGACGTAGGCATTTACATACCATAATATAACTTCACAACTCAACATAAAAAAAAAATAAATAAATAAAATAAGGACCTTAAGTACATATGAAAAAAGATGCAACATTGTCAAATCTTAAGAAAATCTGTTTTCTTCTACATTTTTCTGAACATTTTACTTTCTGTGGTATGTGCTTAAATACAATAGTCTTTGTTAGAAATCACTTTTTTTGTGTCGACCAGCTGTGAATAGAGGATGGATCAAAACAAATATATTGCTTTGCCTGTGGCTCCTTACCAGAATCCATCAATATAGTGAAGGGAAACTCAAAGTATTTCTGAAGTTGTTTAGATGAGAAAAGTTTTGGAAGATGAATAGTTACTGGGCCAAAGCATCACTTATCCTCCTTATGTATTCTGAACAATTAATTTATGTTCACACACTCTAAACACTAAAAGATTATGGCTGTATTTAAAAATAAAAAATAAAAAAACCTTTGTGACAGCACTCATAAGTTTTGGAAGAGTTGTTTTGAAGCCTATTTTTCAGACCAATGTGTGATTCCAAATTGACGGGAGCTGACTAGGCCCAACCACGGCTAATCCAAAAACAGACGCCTTCATTCAAAACTGATATGACGTTCAGTGTTTGTGTTTTCAGAAGATGATATTCATTCTCTCTATCCGAAGAAATGGATGGGGTGGGAAATGTAAAGACCTAAAAACAAAATAGTATATAAAGGGGCAAAACTGACTGCATTCAGAGCCAAATTTATTCAGTTACATCAGTGAGAAGTTATAATTAAGAAAGAAGAAAGAAGTCTGAATTAAAAAAATTGCCATCAACTCTCTTCGTTCTGAAGATTTGATGAGACTATGAGGTGAAGAGCAGAGGTGATGAAAGAGCAACGAACAATTTAAATACCAGTAAATGAAACTGACATTTGGAAAGATGGTAATAATTCCAACTAAGTAAGGCTAGAAAGGTTTAATGTGACATGTAGCTGAGCACCTTAATTACAAGACCCTAGCCCATTGATTCCTTTGACTACAAAATGCCACATAAAGTTTGCAACATCCATCCATCCTTGTTCTCTTTGTGTCCATTACTGATGCCTACGTAACAAAACCTCATACATAACATAATTCCTGTGTGAGAAGCAACATAATACACCACGTAATTTATTTGGCAAAAAATTAAGCCAAAAAGAAGCACTATGGGGATAAAAGGAAATAATTCAACAGCTTTAGCAGTGATAACTCAAATGATTTGCTTTATGTAACGTTATAAATCTCCCACATTGTTGGGGACGACATTTGGCTCATTCTTCTTTTCAATCTTATGTCAGTTTATTGACTTTTACAGGCATTCGTTTATGCACAACTCTCTGAAGGTCCAACCACAGCACTTCAAGCAGAGGTCTGCACTGCAGCTCATTGATTCTTGACTTTTTCAGCATCTGTCTTGTAGAGGTGCTGGTTTCTTGCCATCATTTCTTTTTGAATGACCCGTTTTCAGCTAAGCTTTTACTGTTAGATGGACAGCCTTATATTTGACTCTAAAATACTTTTGGCATACAGATAGTTCATGGTCGACTAAATGAATGAAAGATATCTAAGCGCTGTAACTGTAAAACAAGCCCAAATCATCACCACCACCATGCTTGACAGCTGATATGAGGCGTTTGTGCTGATAAACTGTATGATTCTGCCAAATGTGGCATTGTGATCAAGCATCTCCACTTTGGTCTCCACTGTTCAAAAGGGCATTGTTCCCAAAATCTTGCAGTTAGTTTAAACTCAACTGTCAAAACTTAAGATGTGCTGCCATGTTATTTTTAGAGAAAAGAAGCCTCCTCCTGTCACAAACTGCAGTCATTTTTTAACTGTACTTTCATGAGCTTTAACACTGATCTTTTCACTTGCTGTGTTTCTCAGTGGTTGTAACTCTTGGAATTTACTATGATTTTGTTTTTTTTTCCCCAAGTTCCTTTATGCTTATAGTGTTGCTATGGTACTTTTTGGTATTTGTATTGAATTGTTTTTCCTTAAATCAGAGTGGAGAATAGTATCAAATGGAGGTTTCGGTTTGATTCAGTGTGATTTGTATGTACCCTTTAATGAGCTGGTAGTGTAAATAGAATTGGATTATAAGCATAATATGATGTCTACCTGCCTGATAATGGCCTGGACAAAGAACATTTGTGGATGTCCTGGAGTGTCTGGTACTGGGATGTTACCAACAGATCTTTTGGCCCCTGGTGTATTGTGTCTTACAGATGCCATCAAGTCCCACCTGAATTCTGTCTGTGGAGTCTGAAGACCAAATAAACACCTCAGATTCTTTTTTTCTGTTCTTTGAGCACGTCATTAAAAAAATAAAAAAAAACCACAAATGTTGAGGGACTACTGTTGACCTGCGGTGGGAAGTGGCTCTCATAGAGGAAAGATGTTGCCGCATTGAGGATGTAGCTGGTCTGCTTAAATGGGACTAAGGTGAATTCAAGCATTTTCCAACAAAACATTGCCTCTGTGACAAGAGGAGTACTACTTTTTCAAACTCATTTCAAATTCTTCGGTCTACAGCACATGTTACCTGTCAATGATCATAATATTATGTTTGATCAGTGTAACTGGATTGAACTGGACTGAAATTTGTCCAGCATATTCATTTTTCCTTTTTCCTGCAGTGATTTTTATTGTGAATTGGTGGCTGCTGGGCTGAACTCTAACCTAAGTGTAACCTACTTATGGGTCCCACTCCTTGAGGACCATCTAAGGATTTAAGATAAAATTAAGCCATAAAGGATTCTAAAATTGGATGCAATTGTGTCCAGTTGCCTGCTGCACACATCCTGTGGTGTTTGCAGAGCATTAGCTTTCATCACCCTGGTGATTCTGGTCCTGGTACGCTCATGTCTGTGGCAAAAGTAAGCGATGAGACATGACCTTACTTAATAAATGTTGGAAGATGCAGAGCCACCTTGGCAGGCTGCTAGTAAATATGCATGCATCATGTCAGTTTTATGTGGAAGGTAGAAATTAAACACAACCTTTGCTACATAATAATGAAATCATCTGAAATGACCGTTCAGCAGCTGCTGCTAAGAAATTGATGACTTTGAATAAAATGTGCTGTTTTGAACAAAATGATCTGTTTGGAGGAATATGCAAAATCTGTGGAAAATAATAGTTATTAGAAGTAGTACATGGTGGGATTTAATATTAATTGTGAGAGCTTGCATAATACACAAATGCAGAAAGGGAGAGTATTCATTTAAAAAAGAAAAACTTCTGTCTGTGGAAACCTCTGCTGTTTGATTTCAGCATGGCATGAAAGTACATTCGTTCTCAGTTGAGTGACAGCATACAATGAGCTCATGTTTGCAGAAAATGCCTGACTTTCGGGGCAGTGGGACTCCCTATGTGACTTGCAGTGCTTCCATGATCGTCATTGAAAGAACGAAGTTCAGTGAATCAAGTACAAACTGTCCAGACTTTTCCTGACAGGAGCTTTGCACACTGATCTGATCAATTAGGCAAACATGCAGTATATTATCAGAATATCAAGCAAGAACGCACAACAAGTTCTTCAGTCTACAGCACCTCAGTTCTCCAGTTATACCTTAGAGGCACAGATAAAACTCATCATAAAATCAAGTGACTGGTTAATGAGATTTGTATGAAGCCAGCTGCTATTAAAGTCAGGGCCATTAAAGTCAGTTTTTATTACATTTTTTATTCAAACCAGAGCAACACTACCTCAGAAAGCTTCTTCTCCTTTTTCATTTATTTTCCTTTGACAAATTATTAAATCAGCAGGTTTATTAGTTAAAGTTTTTTTACTTGTCTGACAGTAAAATCTGCCAGTCCAAATTAGACTGTAAGGCCCAGTTTAGAGCTGGTATTAACATGTGTCCTAAGCCATCCCATCACAAGGAGACAGCTCTAACCATGTCTGTTCACACCTGGTGTTAATATGCACCTTAAATGTTACGTAGAATGGTTGAACAGGGTATTTATCCTTATTCTGTGATGTGATATATATATATCAGATCAAATTAAATTTATGTATAAAGCGCTTTTCATACAAAAGCAACACAAAGTGCTTTACATAATAAAAACAATAATTCAAACAACAGCAAAAACAAACAGAAAAAACAACTTAAAAGCCATGACACACACAAGGTTATAAGAGAACTTAAAAAACAAAAAGCATCTACACCCAGTCATCCTCTCAGTCTCTTTCTCTTTCTCTCTCTCACACACACAAACTCAGCACACACAGCACCCCATCTCCCCACCCTCCTTCCCACTGAGGTCGACGCCCAGGACAGGTGCAGCTCCAGACGTGGAGGACATCCAAGAGGAGAACACTATAGGCAACAAAATTTTGGTTTTGTCTATAATGCCTCAGAACTTTCCCAAAAACCTCTCTCAGAAAGCCATGTTAGATGGAGGATTTAAAACACGTGGTTTTGCACCTATCTGGTGTCCTTTTGGACTTAACTGGCAACCTCATTATGAAATGCAAGCACTTGACGCTGATTGGCTGCCTTTGCTGCCACTCAAAAGAGACTTTGCCGGCTTCGGATAACGGACAGATCAACTTTCTACAGCTATGGTCAACGCACAGAATTTAGAGTTTAGATGGGGCCCAAAAAAGTCCAGCCCGACCCAACCTGAGCTTGTGCACGTTCTGCCCGATGCCCAACCAGAACTGTACTATGTTGTGATCATTACGCCATAGCTTTATCTAAAATAAAAAATACTATTAAAAAAAAAAAAAAATCACATGCCGATACCGGCCCAAACTCAAGCTGGACAAGGTCGGGTTTGCACAAAGACGGGAGGGGGGAGTAAGAAACATTTTACGTCATTTATATCGATTGTTCAAATTGGCCCTGTTTCTGGCAAACATTTCTAAAATAGAAATTTCAATGAAACGCAGATGTTCAGAATGTCTAGGATTTTTCATATGTTCTTGAATGCAGGTAGACTATCGTTATTCAACAAAGACGACGTAAAAGCGGATTTGGATTCTCTGTCTCCTTTAAGAAACAATGATAGGATCTCATCCCCGTACTGTAAGTGAAATGGAGGCGGAAGAGGAGGATTATTTGTGATCAGTTTTTGGTCTGAACAGAGCTTTAGTCCGTACAGTTCTGAAACAGCTAACACCTGGCGTCTGTGAGTTTTATTACCAGTGAAAGCCCATTTGGAAAGTAGAAATCACCAAACCATCACTTGAGTGGCTTCATGTGGCATTCATCAGCCAAAGAAAGTGTCTCGAAGCTTGGTAATGTATGATCTGACTTCGGTGGATTGATCCTATTTTCACCTTTTCTCAGCAAGATCTCATCTCATTCCCACTTCTGTTCCCCCAGTCCCTGGACTCTTGGCTGAATGGCTGAATCATCCAAAAAGGAGGGGGGGACAAAAAGATGAACTGAGACTCATCAGTGAGTTGTTGAACCCTGTCTTCATCTGTAAGAAAGATGGGAAAAAATGGCTGAGGAAACAAAGCTGAACAAGAATGACTCGCATCTCCTCATCCCCCTTACTGCAGACATGTCTTTCTTCATGATTCACTGTTTAGCATTTTCTACAACAGTACACAGATGCTCTTTTTTGACTCCCTCCATCCCTTCCCCTTCAGCTCTTTTATTCATTACCAGTTGTCGCTATACATACACACAACAGTAACCTCTCTGCACCATTACCCGATCTTCTAAAATGACAGTACAACAGAAGCAGGGGTGGTAAAAATTCAGAACAATGCTTTGTATATAATTTATAAAACACCGTAAACACAGAAATTCCTTCATTTCATTTGCTCATTTCTTTGCACATAAACCCAGAGATTCACTACTTTTCTCTCTCACACTTGCTTCCCTATCTTCATTTGAAATGCCATCTTTTCTGTTGGCTTCTTTATCCATTTCGTTTAGGCCTGTCCAGACTCCACAGGTGGCAGACACTTCTTAATGAGCAGCCCTGTCGATTTTTTGAAAAGGTGAAGCATGATGTAAAGAGCCTTATCACCTCTTCTCCACATAAAAGACCCATGCTGACACATTTTACAGAAATTCCCATTGGACACAATACTGTATGTAATTGCTTCTTTCATTAATAACAGCACTCACCCTGGTTTGAACAAAGGTGGTCTAATTACATTTCTGTAGTTCCATCATAAAGACAAATTGATGGAGTTGACCCTCTTTTTTCCAACTTCTTCTATATATAAAATGCCTTTAATAATAGAAGTCTTTGTAAAGACCAAGCTGGTCTTTTATGAAGTTTAGAATATCATGCCTTGTTATATTCAGGAGTTTTATCCCCCACAACTTAGCTATAGTTAGCCTCGATAGGATTTGGGAACAACAGTGCTATATATCAGCAACATGAATGACTGAACATGATGTGACAACTGAGACCTGATTTATAGAAAGAAAGTCAACCTTTCTCACAAACACAGTTGTAGGAAAACAGCAACAGCAGTCTGCGGGGGGCCAATTTATTTTTAAGGACGAAGTCAAAATCCAGCATGGAGTTTTATTTGTTGCTTCTAACTTAAAGATGCAGGATACATAAGTTGTTATGTCAAATTAAAATGCAACATAAAAATCTGCAAAATATAGATGAAAGACTACGTAGGAGTTCTTCCCAGGGGATCAGTTGTTGCTATGCTGTCAAAGCCAGTGTCTGACAACGTGAGCTTTTGCGTTCCAACACTTTGTTTTTATTTTTATATTTTTTAGGTATTTCTAATTTATTTAACCAGGTAAGTCATTTGAGAAACAATACTCGACCTGGCCAAGAGGCAGAATTAAAGGCGGATACGGTAACTGAGTGAAAGTGGATCCAGGAAAAAAGGCATAAAACCAGTCATACCAGACAATCACTCATAATTACACGTGTACAGTCTACATAAAGGTTGACAGATTAAAAATATTTTTTGTATATATTAAATTCTTAAGAGGAGAGTGGTGTGAATGAGCTGAATTTACAATTGTGTTGGGACTGGAATCATTTACAGCAGAAAACTGAAAAGAGTAGCGACCAAAGAAAAGTATGTGCTTTTGGAATGAGGAGGGTAATGAAATCCCCCGAACGAAGACTGCCACCATAGTGGTATTAATAATTAGCAATGGGCATTAGGTTTTTTTGTTTTTTTTTCCCCCACTGAGGGTTTTTATAAACGAACAGAAACTGTTTATGGGAGTAAAGTGAGGGCCAGTTAGCCAACGCAAGCTAGCTGTAGTGGTGAGTATTAAAAGATCCCCCAGTCACAAAATATTTTGCAAAGTGGTAAATAACATCCAGCTTGTGGGGGAGGCCAATCTGTTGAGGTTGCAGTAACTTATTTGCTGGAACCTATTCCAGCTTTCCTAATGCAGGTAGACAGGTAGACCCTTGACAGGTCACCAGTCCATCACAAGGCAACACACAGCACATAGATGAACAAACATGCACTCTCACACTTACTCCTTTGGTGATTCTAAATCGAACCTTCGGCCTAACAAGCATGTTTATGGACTTAGGCAGGAGCTGTGTTGCTAAATCCAACTGCAGAGGGTGATTCTATCTAGTCACTAAGCGCAGGCATTATGCCTCAGATATACCATCTGTGTTTTAATCAGAGTGGTTTCCTCACAAATTTGCAAGTTCACGAAGGGAACATTTCTGAGTGAAGTCTGACTTTATAAACTGTTAATCTTAGAAATGTAAATTGCATATTTCTGAGTTTATCTTTGCAAATCACAGTAAACCAAGTGAGATGCAGATGTCAACTTGAGGATGATTGAAAACGATGCGGCTTAAATGCTGTTCTTATATCCTGCTCAAAGTATCTTTCATACTGGAGTATTTAAATAAACACTATATTCTTCTGGGAAAACAAACCAAAAAAAAAAAAAGATTCCCAACATATGCTGCATCTCATAGTAGTTTTATGATGTTTTTATGAAACCTTCTTTCACTACCTTCAGGATAATGTCACAGCAGAGTAGCAGGGACGTGAGAACGAGACAGGACCCAAAGGGTTAAGTCCATGTCATGCAAAGGCTATTCTGGGATGGTCTATTCTGTGCTAATTCCAACTTTTTACTAATATGCACCCTAAATTATTTATTAATAATAATGACTTGCACTTATATAGCACCTTTCATGGACCCAAGGTCGCTTTACAAGGTTTGTTTTTCCAAGTAACAGAAAGAAAATAGTTGTTGTGCAGATGAATTAGGCTATCTCCACAAAAACAAATATCCTTCTCTATCCAATATTACATTTCCTGAATGGAAAACAAAATGTTCATTGCTCTGATTATTCTCTCCTTGCCTTATATAAGGGCATTTTTGCACAAAGATGAAGTCCTTCTCTACAGCGCCCCTTTAGCTCTATTCAGAGAAAAAAACACCTTAAATTGAACATTAAATTACCTTTTTTCTATCAGGGTTTTCTAGCACCATATTGTGTGTTGGAGTTGTTGTAGGCTATGACATCCACCCAAACTGTTGGTATATATTTTAACTGATTAGAGTTTGGAGGTGACTTTGTGAGGCATGAAAATGGAAACCCTGAGGTCTGACGATGTACAACTAGCTTTTAATTGTCCAAATCACATTGTGGTGTGTTGCAAGATTATTTCATTTGCATAAATTGTCTTTGTGTGAACTTGAAGGTGGTCTTGGAGGAAACAGAAAAAAAAAAAAAAAAACAGCCACCAACAAGCAATTAGCTGTCTTCTCTACGTGCTTCCTCATTTTACAACATTATGAGGAGGCTGTGATGGCAGCAGGTTTTAAAAAGCTATGATCTGGTTAATATTGCAGCTTCAGATTTTATAGCAGCAATAGCTTTTATATGTGTTTTGCAATGAGAGGGGTATGGCTGGAGCTGTAAACTTGGAGAGTAACAAGTATGAAAAGGTGTTTGTGGCTTTCTATGAATAATGGCATAAATGTTTTGTTTTTTTAAAAAAGTATGCATGTATACTTGTATGTCTTTGCTTTAACTTCAATAATCAGAATGCTTTTTGCTTTGTAAGCCTCAAAATTGATCAGTAATACAACTGTTGGTGCTGGTCTTTGCATGCACCCACAACATGAAGGGGGCTGTGAGGTAGGGGAGTAGGAAGCTTTTCAAAAGAGTGGGGATGTGGTTCTTCTTTAAAATTTATTAATTTCTTATTTATTTATTCATTTATGGGAGGTTTTATATGTTGTTGTCTTTGAACTACAGACCTTCGACCATTTTATCTACATCCTCATCCTCTCCCTCACTCCGTTCTTCTTGTCCTCCTCCTCCTTTCTCTTCACCTCTGTCATCCTCACTCCAGGCCACATCCTCACACACACCCAATTAAATACATTTAAAATTAAATTGTGAATTCTATATACGTAGATGAAAAACACATGTACACCTGAGACGGAAATACGCAGCACCTGTGACACGTGCACACACCTACACACATATAGCCTTCTTCTATCAATAGACCTCCTTCACAAACTAAAAAAAAAAAGAAAAAAGAAAACAATAAATTTTAATTATAAATTTATTTTATGGTTCACCTTTGAACCTTCCTCCAACCACCTACCAGAAAAAAACAGGGTGCAGCGGTGAAGTGGCTCTGCTTCAGTAATGTTCACCTGAAGATCAACGATAAAGTTTACAGCTGTAGCGCTAGCAGTCCTCACTGAAAGCTGAAGTTATATCATGAAATAACTGTAAATAAAACGTCGAAATAGGCTACAGTTGTTTAATGTCAACATTTTTCATTTTTCAGCTTTTAACTTCACTTGAAAAAGAAGTCAATCTTCTCCTACTTATTTCTTCATGCATCTTGATTCTGCCGAACAAAAACACACTTTTAAACCTCATAGTCACATTGGTCTGACTGAGACACTGCTAAATTTTGCTTACGTACATTATGTCCAAAAATACAATTCAGTTAAGGTACTTTTGTGTTGATATGTGCCAATGTGAACCTACCTTGTTCCCGCCTCCTTGTGCTGAGGAGGCGGGACATAAGGCAGAAAAGCCAATCATCAGCCGGCCCCACTCAAAGCAGGTGTCATGTTTTAACTGAGTGGCAACCATCCCACTTCTGGGTTGAAGCCCAACGGGGAAATGTGATTTTCTGCAGTTCCACAACTGACCACTAGGTGCTGGTCCCAAAACAGAGCAAATCCCCATTGACTCCCATGTTATAATGGCCAACTTTACAGCAGAATGAAACAACTGTATGGAGGGGTAAAAGTTTTTGTTTTTTTTTACCACGTCAGATAAATTTTTATTAATCAACAAAGCTGACCAAATGATTCATTTTACATGCTTGCTATTGGCCTTCACAGATTTGTCCCATCTCTTTACAACATGGCTTTCCGCAGTTCAAGTAAAACTTCAACGGCTCTCTGTAGAAACCAGTGGGTGACGTGACAGGATGGTTCATCCATCGATGGATGTTTATGGTTTTAAGAAACAACAGGAGATTGAGGGGAGAGGAGAGGAACTGAGGGACATAGTAAGCATCTGTGCAAACTGCAGGAAAAATGTGGATGTTGAACCCTCTCTCCAGAAAAAATGTGTGTTAAAACAGCCAGATCACCCCCACCAGTGTGATGCCCATGCTGTGAAGACTGTGTACAATATTTAAGACTCAAAACTGAGCACTCAGTGTTTGTTTTTTTTCTAGTTTGACCTGTGATTCTCCCCATAGAAAGCATACTGTACTTTGTGTTGCCAAAAAATGTGTTTTCAGAGAAAACCCACAAAAGTCTTAACAGGTGCCAGTAGGAGCGATGGTTCAGCTAGTGAAGCAGTCCTCAAGTACGCAGTTGGTGAGCTACAGAGAATATTGGGATTAGATTATATGCCTATTTTAATCCCAATTTAATATGGATCTCTATGTAAAGGAGAGCTTGTCAGTGGAAAATATAACAGGAAAACTCCCCAAGAGATACTTTAGCTTGTTCAACAATGAAGCACCTCTTGTTCCAGTTCTGGAAGGCATAAAATAGCGGCCTTTCCACAGTTCATATTAATTACCACCTGTGGTTCATCTGTTTAAGAAGCAAATGGTGTTCATCTTTGCTTTGCCAAACACAATCTGCCAATCTTGCCGCTGCTCAAAAATCCCACCACCACTCCAGCATCCACCTGTAGGCTCCAACTCTATGGATGCTGACGTGGGATAAGTTTTGTATCATTTCAAATAACTCAGTATATGAAGGATGCTGAGTTGTTTTTTACTATTATCATTATTATTTTGACACTGGCATATATATATATATATATATATATATATATATATATATTTTTTTTTTTTTTTTTTTTTTTTCGTACCCAGTAACACTGTGAGATATCCTACACTTTTCCCCCAGCGCTCCTACACAACCTCGTGGACA
>JBAMYA010041270.1:0-15266 GCA_037176975.1 Arrhamphus sclerolepis | reverse complement strand
CCTACCAGACCCCTCAGATCATCTGGATCTGGTCTTTTATTAGTTCCCAGAGTCAGAACCAGACATGGAGAAGCTGCTTTCAGCTTCTATGCTCCGTATATCTGGAACAAAGTCCCAGAAAACCTCAGATCGGCTCTATTTAAATCCAGGTTAAAGACCCTCCTGTTCTCAGCTGCGTTTGAATAAAGTTATTTTAGGCCTGAATTTTAGAACCAAAATAGTTTTAACTGCTGTTTTTGTCTTTCCCCCCTTTCTCTTCTACTTTATTTTTAAATTTTATTTTAATCTGTACTCTTCATTTTTAATTTAATTAATTCGTGATTATTTAATGATTTTATTTGCCTCTTGTGGTTTTATGTAGATGTAAAGCACTTTGAATTGCCCTGTCCAGCATCCTAGGTTCACTTATTAAGTGTCTTCTTGCTCTCATGATGACAAAATCTTAACAAAATTATGGCTGTTTAAATAGAAACTGTCACCAAACCAGAACATTTAGTGATCAATTCATGGATCAGACACTTTGTTTTTCCAGTGAATAAAGCAGTAATCCTTAAGTCTCATTGACTAATGTTTTGATCCCAGTCGAACATAAAGATTAAAACAGATGTTGAAACTGAGACATTTTTCTGTTTAATCTAAAATATTAACTATTGTTATTATAATTTAGACTTTGCCAGCAGCAACACATCTGACATGCTGAAATTCTCCAGTTATACCCAGTCCTGTTACTGGTGCTAATTAATCAGCTGTCAAATTCATCTCTATTAGTTGTTGATTTGCGCCAGTTACTCTTCCAGCCCTTTTATTGCCCCTGTTCCAACTATTTTGAGACTTGTTGCTGCCATCAAAGTCAAAATAAGCTAGTATTTTCCATGAAATAGTAAAATGTTTCAGTTTCATCTTCTGATATGGTCTTTGTGTTCATTTGGGAATAACACACGGCTTTATAAGATTTGAAAAATCACAATTTGTCACAATTCAGAAATGATCACATGCACTGTACTCAGAGGCATATGCATTCACAAGCAATTGCAGCATGAACCTTTATTTATCCTGAAAGCTCTTCAAATTTATGATAATTTTAGATTGATTTCAGTTTTCATGTGTTTACTTGTGCAGAGCCCAGATGGAGCCAGGCTCAGCAGTCGGGGCGCTTTGTGCTCAGAGTATTGGAGAGCCTGGTACTCAAATGACTCTGAAAACCTTTCACTTTGCTGGTGTGGCATCAATGAACATCACTCTGGGGGTGCCTCGCATCAAAGAAATCATCAATGCCTCCAAGAACATCAGGTATGTTATTAGAGGGAAATTTCTATATGTTCCCTCATTCATTTATGTAGAGGGGTAAAAAGAGAAAGAGAGAAGCTGTTTCATCGTTCAGTTGTGACTCGCTTCTTTGTCATTTCCTCTCTGGCAATCTACGGTGAATTATTGCTGCCAGTTGAAGCAAGAAATCAATCACGACCATGTCTCCGATGAATAGAAACACTTATTTTGCTTGATATAAACTGTTAGACATCCCTGCAGAGTTTAGTAGCTTTAAAGCGCCTCTGCCACGTTTATTGAAATTATATTGATCCCAATGGAAAGAAAAAAAGAAAAACCCTCCTAAACAACTATTTATGTATTGCTTTTCTATAAATGAGACACAAATTGTCATGTGCAAAATGATGCTAACCAAAGCCAAGACAATGGCAACTTTGGAAGAATCAAGAAGGGAATGGGTTTTCAGGGACCACAATGATTTTTGTGGCCCATGATGATGACAACCATCAGCAGTTTTAGATTTCCTAGAGCCATGTTCTTGGAGCTCATGTCCGTCTCACAATGCAGTCAGATGGACATGTGTAATGTGTGTGGGCTTTTAGTTGCTAACTATGCTCTTTTGCTGGTTATATTAGTACTCAACAATCATGTTGATCAATTTGAACATTTATAGACATAGATTTCTTGGTCACTAGCGTTAACAGCTTTGAATCCATTGATAATTAGTTTTTAATAATCTGCTCATCATTTAGCACCCCTATCATCACGGCTCATTTGGACGTGGAAGACGACGCTGACTTTGCCAGGCTGGTGAAAGGGAGAATTGAGAAAACTCTTCTTGGAGAGGTATTTTCAGCATGCCCCCAACCCCTCTTTTTTTATATATATATATATTTTGTAAATCAATTAAAGAAAGGTACTATATTGAAAGATCAGACAGTGGGGGAGACACGAAGATGTCGAGGAGCTATAATAATGCCAGGTTCTTTTTTGTTCTCTACAGATTTCCGAGTATATTGAAGAGGTTTTTCTTCCAGATGACTGTTTCATCCTGGTGAAATTGTCTCTGGAGAGAATAAGGCTTCTGCGATTAGAGGTACAGCAACATTTTCATTTTTTTGCCATGTCCATCTGTGAAATATAGACATTCTGTAATAAAAATCAGTCCTGGTTTGTAAGAACATGGGTGTTCATTTTCTAGAAGTCATGATGGTGAAGCTTAAATGACTCCTGAGGTCTAAAAACACAAGCAGTCTGAGAACATTATGACTTATTTGTAACCGCGTTTATACAATTCTCCTGATGAGTCCGTGATTTTATATCAGTTTAAATTTGACAGATGATAGTTATTACATTATACATTTTAAGATGGGAAGTGACATGCAAATATATATGATGATTAGTGAATCAAGTGCACTTATGTTTATGTGAAGTGGCTGGTTATGTGACTGGCTGGATAATGGTCTATAGAATAATTATTACACCTGGTCATTGTGTACATCTGACATACTAATTACACAAGAAAATATTACTAATGAAAATGAGCTTAATGTAGTTACTGTTGTGTAACACATAGCTGGAACCATTTAGATATCGATGGTACTGCAAGTTCACCTGCAGAGAATACTTTGAGCATTTTATAATCATTTTTCTGAAGCAGAGTTCATGTAATGAACTTGCCTTGATTTTAGAAACTGCTGTGTAACAAATACCAAGCTAGTATTAATATTCTTTATTTTTTTTTCTCATTTCATCGGTTTGTCTCATTGAATTAAATCCAAAATCTGGATTCACAGCTGCCGGCATAAATAACTTACATAGGAAAGCTGGAGATGAATCACGAGCAGTGCAGTCAAATTCTCTGCACGTCTGTGCCTGAATTAGATGCATATTCGTTAGATGTTGCAACAGATTGTTGTAACGTGTCTGTCCTGACTGGCTAACGTGTTACACTTGGTGAAACGACTGTATCTTGTAATTGGTAGAATGTCTATAGTATCAGTTTTTGCTTAAAGATCAATTCTTTGCAAAGGCTAAGGCCTCTGACGGATTGAAAGCTGGCATTCCCACATTGATTTTTGCATTTACATTATTCAACACAGAGGTCTTCGTTCCTCGGTGCAGTGCAAAGCATGTAATGTTAATTACTTCAGCAACGGCAGCTCTAGCTGGCTGCACTTGATCTTGATTGTTTTATTGATCTGAACTTTTTGTCTTTCAGGTGAATGCAGAAACGGTGCGTTACTCCATCTGCATGTCTAAACTGCGAGTCAAGCCTGGAGACATCGCGGTGCACGGCGAGGCGGTGGTGTGCGTGTCTCCACGGGAGAACAGCAAAAGCTCTATGTACTACGTGCTGCAGTCGTTAAAAGAAGATCTTCCAAAGGTGAGCATGTGATCGTTAATAAACTTAAAATACGGCCTGTTTCCACATAGAAAAGCATATTGGAATAATGATAACTGGTGTCTTTGCACCAAACGTCTAAAGAACTATTTTTTGCTATTTTGTTTCACGTTTTGCTCCTTAGAAAGCAAAAACTTTTTCTTGTTTGCCCTTTGATGATAAACATTTGAAAAGTTTTTGTTTCTAAATGCGCTGCCTACAGCTGCCAGAGAGCTTTCAGCTGCATGAACACGATTTCTAGAAGCTGAAAGGTTGAATAGACCTCATGTTGAAGTCAAGTTGTAATTCTCTGTGGGTTTGTTATGAAATCTTATTCTTAGCCAAGTGTCTAAGGCCAAGAAGTGTTTTTACAGATTGAAAACACCCCAAAAGTGGGTAAGATTTAAATGAAGGAGCACTAGTGCCTTTTAGGGAGATAAACTGTTCCTATCTGTCACATGGAAGGTGGTGGTTCAAGGAATACCCGAGGTCGCCCGAGCTGTCATTCACATTGATGAGCAGAGCGGCAAGAGCAAGTACAAGCTCCTGGTGGAGGGCGACAATCTGAGAGCTGTCATGGCAACTCACGGCGTCAATGGAAGCAGGACCACCTCAAACAATACGTACGAGGTACAAATCCCAGGATCCAGCTGCAGTCTAGTTTGCATACATACGTCTTTAAGACGCTTCAGCAATCATCAAACGTCACATGTTAATGCACGTCTGATAACTGACATCAGTTTAGTCTTGAAATTAAGTGTTATAATGAAAGTCTTTCTAAAATAGTTCATTTAACATGATTTCTTGCAATTACTTGTATCAAGGATGTTTCTAATTACTTTGGAATGAAACAATTATATTTGTTACAATGATTTCAAGGCAAAAGGAAGAGCAGTGCTTATTCAAAAAGCACAATTTACATTACTGTTTCATTCAAATTTCAGTACTTTTTTTTTTTTTTTTATATCACTAGTGTTCATCCCAGTGGGGAAATTCAGCCTCCGCATTTGACCCATCTGGGCTGCTGGAAGCACTTGTTCAGTGCTCCGCCCGCCCACGTCATTGAGCCGACAACCCTCCGGTTGCCAGCTCAGTTTTGTAGCCAGTACGCCACGAAACCCCTTAGCTTGATTATTCCTTCAGTCATGTAATATGTGTCACGTTATATTAGTTGATGGACTTGTCTGTCATATGTACAATCAGGGAAAAAAAAAAAAGTGTAAAATTCAGAATGACTCCTGGGACACTAATTAGTTTAAACACTGAATGTCATAATAATCATTTTCTTTGTGTGATATTAATTGACATGCCCCCGGCTGATATTTGCCACTCATAGAGCCATTAAAATCATAAACTGGTCAAATGCCAGTGATTAGATGTCACTTAGTTAGCACTTAGTGTGCATAAATACACTTTTATACAGGGATGTTGAAGATGGATTAAAAAAAAATAATAGTAACCCAAAAAAAAACAGGTTTGAATAGGAATAAGTGGGTATAAGATGATGGATGGATTTCCTTGTATTTCTGGCTTTTTATTATAAACCAAGCCACTCTGAGTTTGTCTTGAATAAGTATAGATTTGTCTCGTCATGCCACAGCACTGATGCGCGCTTGGTCTCAGAGGAAGATTTACATTTAAATGTACTGATCTAATGTTTTCTTGCCTGAAGCTGCAGACTTTATTTATAAGATGAAAAAGATATATCATAAACTCTATTCCAGTCTGGGGTATAAATAACATTATTGAACTTGCTTTTTTGTGTATTATTTTAGGTTGAGAAGACTTTGGGCATTGAGGCGGCTCGATCCACCATCATTAATGAGATTCAGTACACCATGGTGAACCATGGAATGAGCATTGACCGCCGTCACGTCATGCTTCTTGCAGATCTCATGTCCTATAAGGTATGAGTCCGGATTTATATAATATCTATATAGCTATACAACATGTGTATGTATCTCACTACAATGGGTTCTGCTGTGATAAACATTTCACCTGGGAAAAATGCTTTCCTGCATCTGTAAAGGGGGAGATCCTGGGAATCACTCGGTTCGGTTTAGCCAAAATGAAGGAGAGTGTCCTCATGCTGGCCTCGTTCGAGAAAACAGCTGACCACCTCTTTGATGCTGCCTACTTTGGGCAAAAGGACTCTGTCTGCGGTAAACTTAATCTTTGCCTATGTAATGAAAGAGAACTTTACACTTGATGACCTGGAGAGTTGCTGATGTTTCCCATGTTTCTGCTGCAGGTGTGTCCGAGTGCATCATTATGGGGATTCCGATGAATATCGGAACAGGACTGTTCAAACTCCTACACAAAGCTGACAAAGATCCCAATCCTGTTACAAGACCACTTCTCTTTGACAGCCCAGACTTCCATATACCTCTGGTCACATAGCATCAAGGAAAGAAACAGCAGATGCGTTTTTGAAGGTTTTTGTTATTCGTAGCTGAGCGAGAGAAGTACAGAAGTGCCTGCTGTTAGCTCGGTGTCATTTCGCATGATGCTGCTGATGCCAGAGTTATGGCTACATTTTATTTTACAAATTTTGAAGTTGAAAAAACAAACAAACACAAAAAAAGAGGACAAATGTAGATGTTTTAAACCCTTCTTCTCTCTTTCCTGTGACGTCAGACCTAATGTTCCCACCATTTAATGGCACAGAGAACAGAATTATTAATGGTACAATCCATTTGTAGACAGCTGTGCAGCAGACTTGATGAGGTTTATCTCCTTAACCATGTCGATACTGAATGTTTTGTTTCTGATTGTAGTGGAAAACTTTCTTTTGACATTTATAGCTCAGTTTCACACAGATGAAGTTTTTGTTTTTCATACCAAGAGTGAGCTATGCAAAAGTGATTTCAAATTTTACATCCTGTAAAGTCTACTCATAAATTAATGTACATAATGTAATAAATAAATTACCAAGGTAAAAAAAAATAAAAGTTGTTTTTCTTTGGCATTAATGTGCGTTTTTAAATTCAGTTCAGTTCAATGGAAATCATACCGTTGCTCAGTATTATAAAGTCTATGAAATTCTTTTTGAAGATTGTGGCTATTCCTTGAAATGAGGAGTGGTCTGGAGTCCATCTGGAGTGGTTTATCGCAGCAAACATGGAGTCTGAATACACTAAATTGTTTAATCATGGCAATGTGTAGAGTACAGTGTTGATTTTCGCTTTGCAGCTTATGCAAGTTCATTCTTTCAGCAATCGTCTCTACAAGCTCCATCTCTGCACCTTTATCAGTCTGTTCAGTCTCTGAGGTAACAATCTTCACATATTTAGCTGCACCATCAGTGGAGCAGTCTGGAAAACTGTATTTATCACTAAGTTGGACTATCGCCTGCCCGACATTTTAACTGTAGTTCTTGCGACGCTTCAGATCTGACATAAATCAAATAGGTGGTTTATAGTTGGTACCAGCAGATGTGATGTGTTAGATGTTCATTTAACAACTAACAGCTAATTTAGCTGGTTTTGATATCCAATAGTTTTCCATCTTTTTATACCAAAACCGCTGCTCTGCATGTTTTGGATGTTGCTCTGCTCCAACACACCTGTCACCAATTAATGGATCAGCATCAGTTTGTCACAAAGGTCTGGGGGGAAGAAAAAAGAAATCATGATGAATATTTATACATCTTATGCAACTCTGTTTTTTCTTTTCTTTTTTTTCTTCTCTACAGCGGTGCTTGTGACTTTAGAATTGCCATTTGGAATATAAAGTTAATGATCCTGCTGCTGCACACGCCAGATGAAAAGGCGCACTACTTACTGACATTCATAATAAGTGCCGGCATCAGGAAGCTTCACCTTATTTTTCTGTTGTGACCTTCGCCATAGACTACTGAGAAATTGTGCAAGTTTCATTTCAGTTTTCATCTTTTGAATTTCACGTTTTTTTTCTTTCTGATCTGCCAGATTTGTGTGATTCTGCGGTCATTTTGATGTCGAGCTTTGCTCAGATGGTCCCAAATGGTTTCAGGCTGAAATGTATGCATCTCGATGATTTCCATGACTATTTTCAATAGTGTGTTTTTTATTATTATTATAAATTTTTTTAAATCTCCTTTTGCTGCCTTTTAAGTCAGCATGGGGTCAACTTTTGATATTCCAAATGAGATTTAACAGCATTCCTTTAAAGTCTCTCCCCTAAGTTTTTCTTGGCATATACATTTTTCAGACCTGTTTTCTGTGTTGAAATTTTTTTTTTCCACATTAATTAAACTTCACAGCATTTGCCAGCAAGATGCAGAGATGCATATCTGAACTAAATTAAATGGTGTAAACCTCAGCTTGTGTTTGCAGACTTAGTTGGGAGGAGGGGGGATATTTTATGGATCTGACTGTTGGAAATGCAAGAGAGCATAAAAAAAACTAGTGTTGCAGTAATTAAGAGTAATCTGCCTATTTCATTGAGTATTTAATGATGGGTTCAGGGGCTTCACAATTTCTTATGCTTTCACTGTTAACACACACAAAAAATGAAAAGAAACAATGTAATTGCAGAGAGAGACCCCAAAACAATTAACATGCTGTGACAATATTTTCTGTTTGTTATGAAATTTTTAATATACCATCTGTATTTTATTTTATTTATTGCCATCTCATGTTCTGGCAGTTGAGACAGCATACCGTTACCAGAGAAATAGTTATCAAAGGTTCAGCACTGCACCGTGAGTGACAGCCAAACTGTTGTGACCTCTTATATCATTAACAATTATAGCAAAATAACACTAAATGTTCTTTAGACAAGCATTACAAAAGTATATTATGGGATTATTGGGCAAGCACAATTATGAATAGTATTAAAAGTCATATTTAGGTCAACAAAATATTCTGTTGTGCTTCTATTAATCCCACGATTCTCCTGCTTCATCTACGTATGGCAAACTTAGTCATTTTGTACCTAAAAGTAATGTAAAGATTCATATTTTTTTTTTTTTTCCTGGTGGAATTGTTCATGGTTCCGTTCTGAAAATGATTTCCTCTCAGCGCAGCAAAAATGACTGAGGATGTCGGTATTCTTTTCAGACCAAAACACAAAATTTACCGGAGCCTTCACAAATCCTGAGTGGAGATCTGCTGCAAAAAGCAGAGGATCTGCAGCTCATCATAATGTGCATGCTTGTGAAAAAGATAAGTGGAAAAGGACAATATTACATCCACCGATAACAGTTCTCAAAGTTATGAGCTAATTCTTGTTGTGTTTTTTTTTGTTGAGAATCAGTCCATCTGTTCCCAGTCTTGTTTCCCCTCTGGGCTCCATGTGGAAGGACAAATCTGTGATACGGATTGTTTTTTTTCATGTTTTTACTCTGGAGTTAAAGTGACCTACGGAGGGGGAGGTGTTGGACAACAGCTCAGAAGAAAACTAGAGCAGCTATGACGGTTCACACGGGTAAACAAGGAGTGTCAAGGACAGCTATGTACACTGAGAATACAGCCAAATCAGCAGCACAAAATATGTGCTGTCTACCTGCTAAAATAATGTGGTAAAATACATATTACATATCACACTACGTGTCTGCTGGAAGGAATGGCTTTTTTTTTGTATTGAAGAAACTGAGTATCTGTCTGCTGCTACGTCTCACAGTGAGAAGAGATCAGCTGTGCACGTACAAAACTCTGCCACAGAAAATGGTTTAAAATAGCTGCATTTAAACCCTGCAGCTTGATTTAAGAGCCCCTTTCTGTGGAAAGCAGGCTACATTGGGTTCAGTTTCAAAGGTAAATAAATAAATACAGTTTTTGCTCAATAAATCAATAAGTATTTAACTCATTAAACTTGCAGAAAGGTCCTTGTGGGCATTGTTTGTCAAATATCACATTTCTAAGGTGCTCTGTAAATAAAAATAAGCAACTGTGACAACCTCAAGTGAAGTGACTTTTTACGGTAGCATGAATTACTCTCGATATGGCAGTCATTAATCTTTTCTGCCTGAAGCATGGAGCGTCAGGTCCTCAGTGTGGATGGTTCCCAAAGCTCGCTGTCGTAAACCGCAGAAGCTGTTCATCTGGGATGAGACAGGATAATGGTTTCTTCCGTCCAAAGCCATCAATAGAAGAGACTGAATGTCCTGTGGATTTCAAAAGGGACACATTTGGATAACTGTTGCTCCCCGTCTTTCCAGAAAACTGCCTCTTTTTATGTCCTTCATATTGTTTCTGCAGTGCTCCTGACTGCTGGGTAAATGCTTGCTCTTGCTACTGTCAAAGCAAAGGAGCTGCTGCCGCCAAGCCAAATAATAACCTTTTATTTAACCAGATAAAAATCTCGTTGAGATCTACAATCTCTTTTTCAAGAGGGACCTGGCATGCTGCAGAGTCTTGGAGTCACAAGTGTGAGACCTGATATTACATTTGATGCAACTATAATTGGTGGCATCTTAGTTGACAGCACACAGTTGGGTGGAGTACCACAGTGAAAGCACCTTAACTTCAAGCTGGTTTCATTTTATTTGACTTGAGAGGAGCTCTTTGCAGGGAGCTCTGTTTGGATGGTGCAGATTTTCTCTCCTATTATTTCCAGAGAGCTCTCTCCATGTGATGAGAATGAAGCACCTTTCTCTGCAGAGTGCTGCCCCGAGCTCTCGCCTTCATCAGGTTTCAGGAAGGCTTCTCTGCTTTGGGGCTTGATGAACTGCACGCTCAGTCTTGGCGCCACCGCTGCACTGCCCTGCTGGTTAGGTTTTCGGATGCAATGGGAAAGGGTGGAGACGCAGCTTTTCTTGAAGTTTTCGTTCATAAAGGCATAAACAATTGGATTGTTGAAGCTGTTGAAGAACCCGATGGCCTGAACAATGGCGATGATCATGTTCAGGGTGACTCCGTCATATTTCTTCTCCAGGTCATCTAGGCAATTATATCCACAAAGAGGAGTTAAACTTGTAAAGAAAAAGCTTATTAACATCCTTTAAATGTAAATGTGCTGAGCTAAACTTACAGTACTCGAACAGCATATGGACTGTGTGGAATGGTGCCCAACAAATGGTGAACAGCAGGACGATGGTGACCATCATTTTAACAGCTCTTTTCTTTTTCCTGGAGAAATAAAAATGATCTTATAAGCAGAGAGAATTAGAGGGCAAGATGCACAGGCAAACAGGAAAGAAGCAGGTGCAGCAGATAATGTGAATGGTGGCACTCTTCATCCTTGAAAGTCTGCCAGAAAGCTCCAGGAGTGACTCAGGATCCTGGCAGCCACACATTTGAATGTACTCCAGCCGTTTCCCCTTGATTTTCACAACTTTCACAGCTGTGCCACTTTAGCTCTGACATGGGTAAGGACAGGAAGTCCTTTTTTTTTTTTTTTTTTTTTTTTTTTTGGGAGCCTCATATGAAGATATGTATACTTGGTTCCATAAAATGTAAGGAAAATGTTCAGCCTTAATTATGAAAAGGAAAAGGGAGGACAAAGTCTAAAATGTGTGTTTCTGTTGATGTAAAAGCCATAAATTACCATTATGTGTTAAATTCTGTCATTACTTAAGTTTGTAAAGCAGCTCACTTGGTCAGAGGAGTGCAACCAGGAAAAGGAGAGCCTCCAACGAAAAAATGTTCACGCACAATATTGTCATAATTTGAAGTCAAGGTCAAATGTAGCTGCTGAGCTCATGGTGCAGTTTGGATGAGGGGCAAAGCAGCAACATGATAGGACAGAACAGTATGGAGAGAGCCCTGCTCTCAGATCTGTTTCTGAGCCTTCAGGCTGCACAGCTCTGCTCACTGGAAGAACGGATAGGCTGCTGTGCTGGATGGAGATGGTATGTATGAGTAAGTTCAAGGCCAGACCTAATATTTTGTGGTGTGTTTGGCATGGATTTTTAATTTCCTGTGCTATTAGTCATCATCTCTTCAGTCATTTTGTTGTTTGGACTGTTTTAATCTCGGGTCTGACATTAATAATTTGCAAGTCATTAACGGGGTTTATCTGTTTGCTTCATCAGGCATGATCATAAGAAAAATGAGAATTATGAGGAATTTGTTTGGATAAAATTTATTCCATCGTTTCTCTTATCTCATACTAGAAAGCAACTGGATTCATTTTCTTGGTTCTTGAAGATGCTTCACCTCTCGTTTGAAAAATTTCCATGCCACACTGACTGGTGGGTAATTTCAGGCTTGGAAACTGTTGTTGTTGTTTACTCCAGCAAAATCACATGTGATTTACTGACCGATTTCTTGTTAGTTGGTTGGTTGGATCCTTTGTCAAACATGCATTGTGTACAAGGTCAACATGTAAGATGTTTTGATGACATGAATCAAGGTCTGCATGGCTGTGCAAACACCTGGGCAGAAGAGTTGAGAGTTAAAACCTGAAGATATCTCATCTGTTTTAACGGTTTCTCCCTTTTGAAACATATGGATTCTTTCAATCCTCTCTCAAACTATCTGTCTTTCCTGTCCAGGAAGTGGGCATTGCTTTCCTCCAAAGAGTGTCCCTTATCTTTGAGATGCTTGCCGTCTCACCCACCTTGAGATCTTACCGATCTCCCTGTGGTTCATAGTGTTGAGGACCGAAGCGTCGCCGACCCTCTTGCGGATCCACAACTCAATCCCAATGCGCGTGTAGAGGAAGAGCATGGCTGCCAACGGGAGCAGGAAAAGAGCCACCATGATGAAGGTGGTGTACGCCTGCCTGTAAGTCAGAGAGCTCCAACTCTCCTGGCAGCACACGTGGTAGTGATCATACAGGAAGTCGTATTTCACCTGCAAAAAGGGAGGAAGAAACGTTTTTAGCCATGGACAAGTTGAAATGCACCAAGAGGTTGCATTTTGGTGAAATGTTTAGTGTAAACTGAGTTTCAAATAAGAACCTCTGAAGGTACACGGAGAGCGAGCAGCAATCTCTAACATACACTGGGGATCTTTCAAATGTGAAGCAGCTGGATTCACTTCCAAGTCTGAGACCAGCGTTCTCAGATAATACGGCTGACTGTCTCGGTTACCTCCCCAAGTGAAGAAATTTCATTATCTGAGGGTTCTGCTGGTCCTCCAGGAGCCCTTAGATACAAGTTCTGTCGTGCTGCTTTAATGATTTTCAGACAGCCAAGAACAAGTTGCAGTAAATTGTTTTGTTTTTAGTTTAAAGGAAATGTACGCTGTGAAGGTTCCGGTGCCCCGGGACAATGATCACCACCAGCAGCTTTGTTGACACGTCTTTTATTGATATTGTTTTTAGTAGGGCGCTTTCCAGCGCTCACACTCACAAGATGACTTCCAGGTGCTGTGTTCTCCTCTCCTGCCGCTGCGCCGTCCCTATAAAGAGCCTGAGGAGTGATTGTAAATGGGGCCCAGGTGTGTCCTCCGTCTCCTGTAGGGGCCGCCCCCAGAGCCACTGAATCACCTCCCCTCTGCAGCTGAGCTGAACCACACCCCGCCGCCACATACACTTACAGAAAATCAGCATGGAAATGGAAGAACACCTGATGATTACTAAAAATAAAACCCAAGAGGGAGAGGATTATGGGTCCCATAACAGAATCTTGTGGAACAACAAATGTGCCGGAGGAGAAATCCACCAGATGGACAGAAAATCTCTATCTGTTAATTCAGATTGGAATGGTGCTGCATAAAAGTCCTCAACACTGCTGATACCGTAGCTGAAGAGTTTCACACTTCCACTGGAATTAATGTGTGAAAACCTGTGTGGCCACAAAGCGAAGATTAGAAAGATGTGGTTGAATGAGTTTGGCATGGAACAGTTTGACTGGCTCAGAGCCCTGGCCTCAACCCCATCAAACACCTTTGGGATCAACTGGAATGGAAGTTGTGAGCTAGATATTCTTATTAAAACCAGTGTCTGACCTCATGAAAGAAAGGACACAAATTCTCACAGAAACCCTCCAAAATGTTGAAGAAAGCATGCCAAGAACATTCTATTGAAGAATAAATTCAAAATTTCTGTTTTGTGCATGCATGTTACTGGTGTTTGTTTTTTTTTTGTTTTTTTTTGATGAATAAGAACAAAAAGATACTCTTTTGTGTGTATATGAACCCGTCTTGATAATTACAACAAACGTTATGCTTTTCTGAGCAAAATTGCTTTTCTGAGCATGCAGTTGTACCATGAGTGGTATTTTACTGTACAGGTACAACTGAAGGAAACAGTTGAAGGCAATTTTGTAATGAGTTGTTCTGAAGACGTCTTACCTCCAGCTGCTGCACAAATAGCATTGGCGACCCCACAATCACAGATGCAATCCACACAAGCCCTGAGGGATGCAGAGAGACGTGTCATACAAAAAGATGCACCCCACAGGTAAACTCTTTCTTCAGAATATAGGAGGTAACATTTACAAACAAACAGCAGCTTCCATGTAAAGTCAAGGACACATTTGCGTGTCTAATTCCAAACAACAGTCATTGCGGCTGCACAGTTAAATACCACTTTCATAGAATTCACAAGCTGACAGTGAGGTTCTTCTACATTTCTTTCATCTTTATTCCAACCAGAATACTCTGATTTGCATAACAAAATGTTGCATTGCTCTAAAGGCCGACTGCATTATTTAATTTAATATTTAATACATCAACAGAGACAGTTGAAATGGTGGCAGTGTTGGTTATTTTATTTTTTTTAGTTCAAAGCCATATTTGCTTGATATTTTTCATTTGGTGCATTACTGGCATCCCTCTGTTCAAGGAATTCACTTCTCACTCTACATAGTGAACTCATTTGTATACTACTACTATTACTACTACTATGACATTGACTATACATCATAATAATAATAATAATAATAATAATAATAATGATAATAATAACTACATGGGAACAGCATGTGTCAAGCCCAGGTGTATTAAGGTGCAATTTCTAATGGGACAGACTGGTGCCAGACTATTCACACTCACTATTTTGTCAAAACATCAGATATTTATGCCCCCATGTGGTCAGAAAAAGTATTGCTACATGAAGTGACTTTAAGGAAGCAAATTTCTGAAACTTTCTGCAATCAGGCGATTGCTTAGTGAGGGGTGAGAGTGTCAGAGTTGGGTATTAAAACATCATCTAGCAATGTTTTTTTCTTTCCAAGTCCATACATATGTGTCAAGGCTCACCACTTTCTGCCAAAGAAATGAAATATAAAAACAAAAAAGTATAGAACTTGAGTGTGTCAGTTGCTATAGTGCAAAATACTGTGAATATATATATATATATATATATATATATGAAATACATTTTATTTCAAGCGCCTTTCAGGTCACTCAAGGACACTTTACAAGATAAAACACAATGTATGGATAGCCTAAGGAGGAAGATTTTGAAAATGATCCTGAGTTTCACTGGGAGCCAGTGGAGCTGATGGAGGATGGGGGTGATATGGTGAGAAGTGGGGGTCCTGGTGATAATACGAGCTGCTGAATTCTGGATTTGTGGGGGACACCAAAGAGAAGTGAGCTACAATAGTCAAGACGGGAGGTGACGAAGCTGTGAACCAGGATGGCAGCAGTGTGTGTGTGTGTGTGTGTGTGTGTGTGTGTGTGTGTGTGTGTGTGTGTGTGTGTGTGTGTGTGTGTGCTCTCCCCCCCCCCTCCCACACACACCCCCAACACTCACACATGCGTGTACATATAAAAGAGACAGAGAAAAAGCGAGGCGTGGA
>JBAMYA010041259.1:0-15266 GCA_037176975.1 Arrhamphus sclerolepis | reverse complement strand
AAAAAATATATATATATATATATATGTATGTATATGCAAAAAAAGTCATCAAATTGGAGAAAAACATGAGATATCTGAATAAAATCAAAACTTAAGGACACACACATACATACATAGACATATGTAGCTGTATGAAGATAAGCTTCTCTAGAATATTTTGATTTAAGTAGTTACCCATTCTGAATTAGATCAATTCAATGGCAGGACAAACAGGGCACGTAATGTATTTTTCAAATGTATTTTCATGTTGGGTCGATGCAGCAGACATGTAATCGGGTATTAAAAGGATCTTTTAGCCAAATCCCTAATGCTCCATAAACAATTACATAGAAAGTAATGACAGAAACGGCACATATACATATATGGAGTATTTAGAGAGCATGAACTTTAAAATTTGATGTGTGGGAAACTGATTTGAAAGCAATGTTAAACTGGAATGATTTTGACAATGTGAGGAGAAGGATAAAAAAAAAAAAATAAATCTCCCTTCTCCATCAGATCATCTCTAACTATAGTAAATCTGAACAACACTCATGAACGATAACACACAAACAAAAAAGGAACAACAGTCTTACTTGATCTCAAAGACTTCATTGTGGAGATAATTCTCAAAGGTTTTGCGGTATTCTGAGTCCTCTCTCTCCTTCTTGAGCTCCTTTTCAGTTTTTGGGCAGGCGCAGCATCGTGTCCCCTGGCCCTGCTCCTCTGTCTGGTTCCACTTTTGCTCCTCGTCATTGTCCACCTGAGTGGGCACCCGTGATGGCAGCTTCATCCCTGTTGACATGGTGCCAGACATGACAGCCAGAGTTAAGGAAAAAGAAAGAAGGAAAGGAAAAAAGAAAAGGGATGGGATGACGGGTGCAACAAACATAGATATGCAACACTGTATCCCAACATACACACACACACACACACACACACACACACACACACACACACACACCCTCGAGGCTTGTCTGTCATTGAAAATCCCAAGTCTTCAACCACTCTAGTGGTGATAAATTATCACTGATGCAATCTTTGTACGTTATGAAAGTTCAAAAGAGGGAACTCTGGTATTGTGCTAACACAGATGAGCACTGACTGCAGGACACCAGCGCACACCAGTTGTGTCCAAAATGATTCAATCAAAATCAATACGAATGAACGCTGCCTGAATCTGAGCCCCAACGAGACAATGTAGCATTTTAAATCCTGATTGTTTGACGTCATCGGAGTAAGTTGAATTCATGTCCTAAGGAGCATTTTTCTGCCCCCAATAAAGTTTACATTCTTGCAAAGTAGAATTGAGTGTCATTTTCAATCCAGCACAAGTCTCAAACTGCATGTAGTCTGATTAAAAAAATATCTGAAACATTATGACATACTGATGAAGAATGAGAGTGACATATCTGTAACAGTGACTCTGTAAAAAGCTGCCAGTGGAACTGCAGCAAAGAAGCTCAACAGCTCAAATATCTCATATATAGCAACATGGAATATCAGTGTTACTTATCTCAAACTTTTAATTAATAGAATGTGAAACATTTAACATCGTGTGAAAATGTGAAACATTTAACATCATGGAGCTTGAGTGACGCTTGCAAAATGCTAGCTTTATGTTAGAAGCTGTACAAAAAAGTTAAATTCAGCAATATGCAGTAGTAGAGAGCTTAGGCCTAAAAGAAGTGAAAAAAGAAAATGCCTCATAGCAATCCAAACCTCAAAAATAAAAAATATACTGCTTGTTTTTGGACAGTCAGGCAGAAAAAAAAACCCATGAGTACACCCATGAGGATTGATTTAAAAAAATTTTTAAAAAAATATGCAGCTCACCCTTTTGGCAGTAGTCAAACTTGTAGAGCTCGGTGGCCTCCGGCTGGCGCTGGTAGATGACCAGGTAGTGAGTGATGTTGCCATTGGGGTCTCTGGGAGGTTTCCACTTGAGGATGATCTGAGAGGAAGAGTTGGCGGACGAGATGGGGTCCGTTGGGACTGAGGGTTCTAGCGAGACAGCGGAGATGTCACATTATTAATGTGACAATACGGTATGCATCGTAGACAACTGGGTTGGATACAAACACTCAAAGCTAATGTTGATAACGGTAGTAGCAACCTTAATTTGGCATGTGCTTTTGTTTTGTTTGTTTTTTTTGAAGGGGAATTGTCAGATCATGCCCAAACATAAAAAACAAAACAAAAAAAGAGCACTATTCAAGCTTTCTCACTCCATGTGAAGTAAGCAAAACTGTGACTGGCTGTCACAGAATTAGAACAATGCTCACACATATTCAAAGTTGAGTTTTTTTTTCACACAAAAGCTACCATGTGATGGGAAAACAGCAGAAAAACTTGTGAGGTGGGCCTTTAGCTTTGAGATGAAGAGACAGGGATTGTATGTAGGCAGCCAATAACACACGCGTGATCACAAAATCATCGACTAAATTTGTAAATTTCCACTTTGAGGGTAGATCGCTACTCCATCCTTAAAATGGACGTGATCTACACAGCTTGATATTGAGGAATAATTACCACAAAACTGAAACACAAGGTCATAATACATCACAAAACCTATTAAAATATGAAATCTGACCATAGTAGTGGTTCTTTAATAGGTATTTGTAGTCCTCTAAACCCAATTTGCATGTGAATTTACATAAATCACAGCACTATAGGACCTAAATTACCATTTAATGAAATAGTCAAATATCTTGCCTGTAACATCAAACAGTTCACACGCTGATTTTTCTTTACAAAGAGCCACATTAAAAGTGTTAAGTAAAAATGCACTAAACGCAACGAGTGTAAGTAACAAAGTTTTGAGGGTACTGTGTAACAGTTGGCACAAATCTAGAAATGAATCACTTGCGCTCGTTAAAAATAGCAGAGAAATGTTTCGATCCACTTTGCATCTCATATAACTGTGAAACAATGTAACACGCTTACTGGCCCCTTGTGTGCGACTACAGCTGCCTCCTCCTTCGGGTATTCCCCACCAGTTTTGGTTTTCAGATTTCACAGCGATGTTGGTTGGGTGTACAGTTAGAGGGTACAGTATTTTGGTTTACAGCAGATGTCTTGATGTCACAAGTGAATGACAACCAAAGTGAGACATGTACATATTTAAATGTATTTAACAAAAAATGATGGGTCTGTTTTCTTGATATTTGCAAACATATGTCTCTGCTTTTTACCACCCATGTAATTTTATTTCGGTTTTAAATTATTTTTTTCTTTTCTTTTTCACGTGTTGAAGTGTTTCAGTCATCTCTGACTTTAATCTAGATTAATTAAACTTGAAAAAAAAAAAAAAATTCAGTAGAGTTGTAATTAAGTTTTTTGTTATTCATATTTTTACATTAGTTGTAACTTGATGGCAGGATAATGACCAGTTTTTGTTTCATTTAAAGTTGACTGTACTAACCCTGGCAATTAGAACAAAACGTTCTGGTGACAAACTGTGACACGAATCCCTTGAGGTATGTTCTGCATGAGTGTAAGCTCAGTCAGTGAGTTATTTTTGAAAAAAACAATGCGTACTTTGGCATCAGCGCATGCTATTAGTGGGATTTAAACATATGAAAATAGCTCTGTCTGCAAATAATCACTGCATACTTTAAAAACAACAACAAAAAAAAGGTCATCAGTGTGTGGTTTCAACAATGACCCACTGTAAGACTCCTGAAAGAAGGCAGTGGTGCTAATAATCAAAGGTTTACACATTGGGACGAGAAGTGTGTTGGCAGCAGAGAACATGTAACAAAGAAGCAGCATGTGGGGGCATGAGGTTGAACCCTGGGGAGGTGCAGAAGCCCACGCTTCGTTGTAAAAGTGTGATTATGTTGTCCTAGTTTCATGATGATGCACCATACTTGTCAGACCACATTGTCAAACTAAGTTTCGCCAGCAGCTGCTTATACGTAGTGACAGCTTTGCCCTTCTGATGAGGTATGCTGGTGAGCTATTACACAGACGAAGAACCTGAAGCAGTTGCCAAGCGGGTAGAAAACAACACTCCCTTGACACAGCTGGCTGACTTATGGGCAGTGCTGGAATGCTGTTCTGTACCAGCGAGGTTTGTCATCTAAAAGAAAACATATATTGTCTAAGAGGAAGCCAGGTAGATAGGCCAGCATGACTAAGGCCAACATGAACTGAACATGACACTGTGTGGGTGGCAGTGTACTTTAACCCATGCAGACATAAAGTCCCCTCTGCGCACGGGAGCTACAATATTCATGCTTTGCATCAGGTTTTAATCTGAAGTGCTGAGGAAGGGTTTGACAATAGATATATGACGGATGGATCTGGACACCTAGCATGAGGTGGGGCCGTGTAGGTCGGTGGCACCACAGGCAAATCGTACCATCTGTCTTCCTCTTCCCTGGTCTTGTGCCAAGGACATTTTGACAGCAGTCAGACTGAAAAACCACTGTTCATTAATAAAAGCAGCACGGAATGACCCTTAAAAAAGGTTAATTTTATTACAGGAGAAGAAAAAGACCTTTTCCATTATAAGTCAGTAACTTCTACCTAAATGTAACTTAAAAGTTTAAGCTTTGACTTGAGGCAACAAACCTCTACTGATAATCCTGATTGAGACAATGAACTGTTGGAGAGCAGAGGGACCACAGGATGACACCAAATGTTACATATGATTTTTTCTACCAACTGGCACATAATTTCATACAAGCTGTTTCATGCACATTTGCATATTTGAGACAGAGCAGCATAGGGAAGTGTTTATGGAGTATGATGTTGCAGCAGCAACAATGATGCTAATGGTATGTAAGTTTTTTGGTTTTTTTTTCTCTTTCTTCCCATTTCTTTTTTTCTGAGCAACCTGAAACACATCAACACAGCTTGTGGATCCATGTCGTCTTCGGTTATATTGCTACTTAAAACGGAAAGGTGCTCGTCCAAAAGGCATGTTGATGAAGATGAGTGGAGGTTGTTTAAACCTGGTTGCTTGTTATTTCTAAAGGTTCTAGAGGTGGACGTGGAGAGGGTGAAGGAAAGGACCTCCATCAAAACATCAAAGTTCCTTAAACAAGGTTCAGCTATATAATATGAAATTGAATGCAATCCAACAAAATCCCTTCATGATTTAACAACATCAAGAGAATATTTTCATTTGAAGGACCTGCAATCGAGAAAAATCTCCATTATTCTTACTTGTAGCATTGGTGCGGACGTAGACAATCTTGCTTTTGGCTCCGTGAACCTGGTGCTCGTTAGAGGCCGATAACTGGGTTTTCACCATTATGGCGTACTGTGTCCAGGGCTTAAGAGGCAAGATGAGATAACCTGGTTCAAGCTGCTCCTTCTGACCCTCTGTGACTCGACTTGGAGGTTCCACATCAGCGATCACCCAGCTGTTGGAGCCGCAGGCATCCTGCCCATCAAACTCGGTTACGTTCTGAAAAGGTCTATTTTGAAGGGAACAAATGAATCGAATTAACAATATGCAAATGAAGGGTTCGATTTTTAGATTTTCACAAAGGCCTACATTTTTTTATTATACTCGAAAAGAATATCGAGTTTAAAATTTCATAAATTTTCTTGCAATTTATCATTAGATCTGATCAGTTAGAAGAGGAAACAAGCAAGAATACGAGCATTAAAATGTGCACTGGAGTGCAACATTGAAATGATGGACATCCCTTTATATGATATTAAACAATGGGATGACTTTTCAGATAATGAAATAAAGAAATCACATCAACTGTGTCCTTTGTTTAAAAATGAAGCTCATAATCAAGTTACCTTCTTTATCACAGAGATTTAAATGCAAATAGGACAAAGCTAAGGTGAACATATCATTTAGCCACCTGGACAATGTGTGTGAACACATTCACTTTTCTGTGGGAACCAGCGCCCTTGGGCGGCCCAGACCCTGCTAAGCCTCCTGGAACCAAATCTGTGACAGATCGTTTTCTAATCACTTCCTTTTATGCACTCACCATGAATGCCTTCGACCTGATCTGTCACTGAAAGCCTTGTGAATGAAATGGCCTGATGGCTTTCTACATTTAACAGACGCGTTCTTCAGGGAACATCAATCCAAAGCGGGCCACAAATCTACAAAATGCCCATGGCTCAGCATTATAGGATCAGAAAGGACAAGCTTGACAAAGCGTGTCAGCTCTTGGAGAGGGAAAAGAATCCGAGCAAACAAGTTGGCAAGTTTCTGTCCATACTGCCCAAACATGTCTACTACACTACCAGTCACCTCTGCATCGTGTGAGCTGAGTTTTTCCTGCTTGCGGTGCGCAGAAACACACCTGAGAGACAGAATGGAAAATCTTGGACTAAAGAAACTTTGCAGGTTGTCCATAAACACAGAAGGAACCAGAGGAGCAAAGTCTCATTTGTGATCAACCCTCAACAGACACATTTCCTCATTTCTATTTTCTATTCATTTCCTATTTTTTTTTTTTTTTTTTACATTCTTCCAGATTTTCCAAGCCTAGTGTATCACCTCACATGGCTCATCAAAACATCCTAAAGTTTTGAATCCACTGCTCCCTCCATGAACAATAACTTCCCCTGAAGTCTCTCAGTCATTTATAAGGGTCTTTCCTTGTGATAAGTTGTTGTAATATCTTAGTTAGGGTTTCCTTAGAAGCATTAAAAAAAAGAAAAGAAAAAGAAAACAAGAAGAAAAGAATAATCTGCTTTTTCTTCGCTGGAAAGCACTTAAGCAGCTGAATGCAACACTGCCGTGGCATAGATCCAGGGCTCTGCTGTTCTCTAAGACTGTGGCAGACTGATTACTGAAGATGAACTTACGCTTCTTTATAAAGCACCATGAAGCCCAGCAGGTCTCTGAAGTCTGGAGGCCAGAAGGCTTTCCACTTGATCATAATCTTATCGCTCATGGTTCGAATCTGGGTGAACTCCAAAATATTGTTTTCACCTGAGAATGTATAGAAAAGACATTAATCAATTTAAACAATTAGAAGTTGTAACAAGCTAAATTAAAAGGGAGTAGCCATATAAGCTTTTAAATCATTTGTTATCAAGAGCAACTGGGTGGGAAAACATCAGGATTTCATGAAAACATCTTCATGTCCTGAGACAGCCAGTGACGTCGACCTATTCAATCATTTTACTCCACCTAACCAATTCTAAAATTAATAGATGTACTTTTCATGGAAAATTAGATTTTATAACTTCATTGTGCACAAGTGAAAACCTGTCTAAACCTGCAACAAGCTTGTACTGAATTGCATAATCAAATGTACTAAATGTAAGCCTCCCTGTAGATGTATTCTGGGTATTTTCTCAAAGGTCCTCTATAGGTCAGCATTCAGCAGCTCTTACACATTTATCATATATGTGAATGTACTGAAAAACAACCAATGAAAAGCTTTAACATGGTAAAGAAGCATGAGCTTGGCTTTGTGCACATTAGTGGATTAATTTGCTAAGCTGCCGTGTCACGCAAATCTGGCTAGTGACCTTTAACGTTAATGCCTTTATAGCTCATGAAGGACCAGGGGAAACGTACCTGGACTAGAAACCCACACCCATACAGAAAGGCATATGATCCAAAAAGCATAACCAGTTTAAAACTCAATTACGAAGACAAAAGCCTAAAAATGAAAATGAACTGGAAATGAACTTAACAGCGAGAAGATCAACAGTGACAGCTCCACGAGGCCACGACAGTTACCAGTAACTGCAGAAAATGCATTTTATGAAGTTTTTCCTGAAAATATTTACACACACGCACAAAAAAACCCCCCAAAAACTGAAATCTGTGAGAGCACATCAGGATCCCACAAGAAAAATTTAAGTTGTTCTACGTCTTTAACTGGGTACATGTCAAAAATACATACTTCAATATTAAATTGACAGTTTACAGTGAGATTTCAGGATCCAGGAAACAAAATCCTTTTAATGACACCAAGCCAACACAGTAAACCTGCAGGGCATCAAGCTAAAGGCGAAATAACGGAGCTGCAGGTTTGAGGGAATATTTTCCTCAATCCTTCTGACTTGTCAGCAGATATGCATTTATTGTAAAAAATAATTAATTAATTAAAGCACTAATATTAAAGGCAACATATCAAAAAGATTTTCTAATCTGAGACCATTACTTAAAGCTCTGCTTGTGCACTAAAATGAAAAAGATTAACATTTCAACATCACTTTTATCACGTTCAATAGTCGAGTTCTTTACTTTACTTTACAGGTTGTTACTACTTCAACAATATCAGTATAAAGGTCTCCAGGAAGTTATCTGCAAACACAGAACAGGAAATTACCATCATAACAATAACTATGTCTGTGTTTGCGTCTGTACTAGGACTGCCTCTGTTTTCTGATGCCATAGTAACTCCTGCAGCAGCTGAGATGTCTGCAAATGTCTCTTACATGAAGCCTGGTCTCCATTGGTCTTGGAGGCGATGTCATTTTTGATTTTTCGGTCTTTGGTTCCAGTCACCTCCTCCATCTTGCGGATCTCAGACATGCAGAGTTTGGAGTTGTAGTGGAAAAACATACTCCCCTGCAGTATGGTTAGCTTGTGTTTGGACCAGTCCCAGAGCTGCCGCAGGTTCTGGTTCTCCAGGGCATAAAACGAGTGATTTCTGGAAAAAAACACACAGGACTGCATGAAAATATTCTTCATGATACATGACATTTGGCTGAGGGCATGAAAATTTAAAAAAAGAGTCACATGAGTGGGTGTATTTGGGAATAGTTAGCCTTCAATTTGAAGCGTACAGTACGCTATCCTATCCTTTGCTATTTATACAGCGAGCGTAGCTTCTTGTGCAAGAAGAATCTTCCACCGTGTGTCTGATTTGGGAAGTCATACCAAAAACAGCTGCCACAGGAAGTAAATTTGAAGGATCAGTCCATACACTTTTAACTCATAATTACAGGAGGAGGCTCTTACATGGTGAGGATGAGAGGGAACAGAAGAAAGAGTCTCACCCGTTTTCGCGTTGTTCTCCACGAATAACACGGAGTTTGCGGAAAAATGAGAGGGAGACGAGGGCGTAAGAGCGGCGCACTGTCAGGTAGCCAGTGATCTCCTCCAGTTGGCCCAGACTGGCTTCCAGTTCAGCCGCTATGTTGTCTATAGAAAATCAAGACACAAATGTTTAAACCGACTGCTGATGCTACAACCTGCTAAGTGGAGAAAGAAACAGTTCATCATTGGTGACAGACTTTTCCCTCATTTCCCAAAACTAGTCCCTAATTTAGTTTTAAACGTCTATATTCTTAACATCTACAAAAGTGAGTGTTATTCTTTCAAAGGAACAGGAAATGTATTTCATTACTCACGTTTATAATTCATTTAGTCATAAAAATGTTTTTAAATGTACACTCCTTCCTCTGTATTTATTGTTCGGCTGTGCCAAACAACTGTAAACCGTAATATGATTCAACCCATCAAACCACAGGAACTCACTTCCTCCTCGCAGGTTGATGATCAGACTTCCGTTGAGAATGGTGCAGCCTCTCAAAGCCTGGGCGGCGGTGACAGAGTCCACCGTTTTCACACCCAGACACACCTTGGGACAGAGACCTTCACATTGAGTGCAGATGAGCCTACACAAATAAAATAAGGGAAATGGTTGTAGAAAAAAAAAACATGTAGGAAAAGTTAAGACAACTGTCCTCAGAGAGAATGCAATAAAGACAATAATGGACTGTTGACCTGAGGTAACTTTTTTTTTATGTATGTTTGCCCATTGGCTGGTTTATGAGGTGAGAATGTGTTTGTTTAGTAGCACTTGACTCAGTCAGCAGGAAGCAGAAAGTTGCAGACGAGTGCGGCATCTTGATAACAGAACAGAGTGGCAGCTATTGAGTTCAAATTTAATAGTGACTAATTTACAAGAGATGCACTGCAAGCTGTAACCACGTTGTAACTGTAGGTGAGATGAACAATAGCTTCTTGCAGCAAAACTGCAATGCTGTCATACAAATCAAAATGTGCGTGTGTTGTTTCTTCACATTGTTGAACCGCCTTGACCTTTCTCCCCCTCTCGGTGCCACATCTGCACTTTTAGACCAGACACTCATAACTCTGAGGAGTGCACCGCCTATCCAGAGAGTACTTTCATTTCCACAGCTTAGTTTAAAGCCAAAGGGAGGGGGATGCCAAGGAGATGAGATGAGCCAAAAAGAGGAACAGAGAGAGAGTCAGTGTAAAAAGTCTGAGATAGGGGTCCAAACGGGTTCATCATAGGTCAACAGTAGCCTGAAGGTTCAGATGTGCAGCACTGTTGATTCACTTCCCTGGCAAGAGGAGATAAAATCTGCACGCTGAAAGGCTACCTTTGTTTCAATTTACTGCAGGATTATTCTAAAAGCTCAACTATAGAGCTCTTCATCTGGCAATATCACCTCCATTTCAACACATATAAGCAAGAGTAAATTAAACAACAATATTACATATTTTATCTTGACATTTGACGCTTCCAAACTATAAACATCTGGAAATCAATAGGAATCAGCTTTAAGAAATAAACATCCTAATGCCTTTACTTTTAACAAAACATTCGCTGAGGATTTATTTGATGTATATGGTATATCATGACCTCATTATCTGACATATGACACAATATGCAGCTTTCCAGTTAGCTCGAAGGCCCCAATTCCAGTCAAGCTGTGGTGTTTGCATTTTTTTCTTTGCGCAAACAAGGGCAAAGAGACAGAAGGCAGGATGAACCTCTGCCTTTTAGGATATGATAATGGAAAGATGAACAGTACAGTACAATAGTGTGATTACAAGCACAGTTTAGATGAGGTACAGCTATAACTTGAACAGGCCCTTTAACTGGACTCCTTTCTCTGTCCCAGTATAGATGCACCCAAACAAAACAGATTTGATGACCAAAGAGAGCCAGATTCTGCCATGAGAGGGTGCAGGCCAGTTCAGTCTGGGCAGTGATACCAATATGAATTTTAAATCTGCCATTTCCATCAAACTATCGTGTAATATTAGCATGACCGTACTTACAAAATAGCTATGCATGTAATGTTAATGAACATTAAGGCTATATAATTTCAGGAATTGGCAGCTTAAATGTGAGCTGTAAAATCCTGGTTAAAACAATGAAATTTTATGCACATTAAGTTGAATTTCTAAAGTCCTGCACAATATATCTGCATACACTACAATGGACTACATTCAATACTTAGCAAGACTTCTGCAATATAACAGTTTCTTTATCATCCCAAAAGAGCATTTTGCTCTCAAACGGTACAATCTTTCATGGTTTCTAAAGTTTCCAAAACCAAGAAGGGAAAGCAGCACTTTCAGATATCAGCATCCTCTCCTGTAGAATCAGCTCCTGTTTAATGTTCACGAAGCAGGTTTTAAGATTAGACTTAACACCTTTTATTTATAGGTTCTAGTTTGGAATACATTCAATGATGACATACGCATAATGTTCTTGTATGGACAGTATGTCATTATTACTGTCTCACTTTCATTTTATCTCATCTCAGACCCCCAACTGGTCCCATTATTGTGACGATGCTTCTGTCTACCCATCTACTTATCAGTTTTTTTTGTTCTGACAAAACAGGATACATTGTGTTTCAACACACTGATTAAAAAGGGACATCCATTTATCTAAACTATTTATATATGTCTGAACAGTATTAATCCAAAATTTCCAACTACAAGCTACATCTGTGCAAGACAATGCATTAATTTGTTTGTTTTTTTTAAGGAGACTTTTAAAATCATCTTCTACAAAATTATTCAACATACTTTATACATTTGATTCCACACTGGAATATTCCCATTCCCAAACTTTCTATTTAATTCTAGAAAACTGTCCGGCCCTTTAGCAATGCTATTCAAACAACCCAAACAAAATAACTTTTTTCTTACTCAAAATGTTTACGTTGATGATACTGAATGGAAACAAATGACCCTTTGTCTGTTGCTAGTTTGGACAAAATCATCATCTCTCCCGTCCACTCCCGTTGTAAAATAGGTTTTGACATTGCTTCATTGCTAATTAATGTACTAAAGAAAACCAACAGCAACTGGATATTAATAAAAAGGAACACGTCGGGTACCGTGTAGTGAGTCTGAAAAAATGAGGGGTTTCCTTGAAAACAGGATGTTTTGATTAGTTTAGTTAACAGCGTGGCAGAGTAAGCAGCTGATGGCAGCCAGCAGACTTACCTTTAAAGACTATATATATTTTTGAGCCAGGGGTCTTAAATGTCTTAGCGGGTGTCACATTTACAAGTGCCTCAAGCACACTACTTAACCATTTTAAGAAAAATGAAATGCTTTTGCGGTTGTAGCCTTCTGTCTAGCCTACTTTGTTTTGGTGGTACAGCTCGGATTTCTGCCCGTTTTGGGATAAAAAATATGCTGCACCCTCACGACACTGTGTGCAGTGTGTTCCAAAGTGCTCCTTTTTGCAATGATTTAAATACAAATAAAAACTACACTCTTTCCATTGTTGTGAGTGAGAGATATTTTGTCCAACCAGATATCCCTCTCTGGATGTCGCAACGGAGAATGAATTTTCTGGTTGGTCAGTCAGGGACCAATCAGAAGGCTGATAAAGGGTCAACTGTTCCCTCTTCGTTGACATTCTGGGAAAATTGAGCATTTTAAGATTTGCTCCAGTACACTACAGCAAGGCACTTCACGGTTAACTGCTCCTCGGGAGTGCCATCAGCTCCTTAGAAGCTTGTCAGGTGTGAAAGCACTGCATGTGACTGAACGTGAGGCTGCATGCTCTTCAGATAAAGATTATGCAGTTGGAAAATCCCCTGTGGATTATTAAAGTTTAAATAGAAGTAATGCTGGAAACAGTGGCAGTAGCATAATCACTTTTCCTTGTCATCACTTTTGTGAATGAATGACCTGGCTGACTGGACTTCCATGCTGTAGTTGTGCGACAAATAAAACGACTATGTTTTGCAGCAGGCGAGGGGAGTTGTCACCCCGTCACCCCAGCATAATGACGATGAATCACACAATGCTCTGGTTTAACCACTGGTCAGTCCATAAGTCAGATCTGGTGTCACATAAGACAACAAGTCCTGGAAGATCCAGCTGTGTTTTAACCTTCGCCAGGGCAGAATAATTACAGCCGTATGGACCGTGTGCGTCTTTGCAGGCAAACCCAAACACATCAACAGCCTTGTCTCAGTCAGAAAAGGTGTCAAACAGGGAAGCGAAGGTCACTCTCAGGTCAGCACACTCCTTTATGGAGAAGGCGCTTCTATATTGTTGTGCTGCCGCAAATTTCCAAACAAAATAGGCTTTCAATCATAGATCTGGAAGAAATTGAAAGCCACACTTCAAGGGTCAGCACCTGCGTGTGCTCACAGTTGATGCACTGTAATGTTGACACCAGCACCTGGTTTAAAACAAAAAACCAAACAAATAAAAAAAACACGCATGATGCTGAAATGTGGGAGTTTAAATCAGAAAAACAAAAGCGCCAGCTTTACTGTTGTGCTGCTCTACTTCAACCTTGCTGTCTGTGGTTTCTCAAAGAGACAGAAGAAAAAAAAAGGTTGTGTGCTTGCTGAAATACAGAGCAATGTCTGTGCTCAGCAGCCCTTCAGTTCCTGCACTTTCTCTGCAGCAAACACAAAGAACAGCGCTCAGTACTGAAATATACATATGCATTGATTTCTGCCGGAGAATGCATGAAACTATAATTCCCATCTTGCTCTTTAACTGTTAACAGCCTTTTTTGTTTCTAAATCTTGTTTATTGTCTTTTGTAATAACAGCTTTCATCATTTCCTTTCCTCAGCTGAAATTTTCCTCTGCCTAACCCCTTATTTGCTGCATTTCAGTCTAATCTTTTGCGATTGCTGACAGCCACGTAATTTCATTTTGACCAAAATTGGAAATTTTAAAACAATATTTTTGTTAGATTTTTGTAAATTTGATGTTTGCCGTCGCAAAATCTGCCATGAATCAATTTGGTTTTGATTCAATTAAAGAACCAGTGATCAACATTCAAAAAATATTATATGCTGATTGATCACAATCACTGTCATTGATATCAAATAGCCGTAACAAACAGCAGTAACTAACTCACTCATTCATTCAGTCATTTCTGGGTTCTACAAGACAGTTGAATGACAAACTATTATTCTTTTAATTGGCCACTTGATAACACTAAGGAGGGTTGCATGTATTGATGCCTGATCGTTATTTTTATTTTGAAATCAGATCATTTGTCATTAAATAGATACACTGATTTAACAATGAATGATGCAGCATTCTGGACTATTGCAGACTGCATCAAACTCTGTATGTTACTCTGTATCTGTGTGTTTTTCATGCAGAATACGAAGCATTCTTCAAAGACCACACACCTCTCCTGCAGGCCATCAAAATCCCATCAGACAGATTCAAGTGTGCACTTACGAGGAGGAGTTGACGGTGGTGTAGCCAGAGGGACACTCAGGGATGCAGGCACCATTGTGGATGACGTACTGTGGGCAGTCAGCGCTCTTGCAGTCGCTGCGATGGTTCTGGCAGAAGTGAAATGAGACACAGCGCCAGCCCTTGAAAATGAAGTAGTTTTTGGGGCAGCGTTCCACGCAGCTGCCCTCATGCCAGAGGCCCCGGCAGGCCACGCACTGACTGGTTGAGTTTGGTTCCAGGCAGCTGCCCAGGCACTGATCATGGCAGCACTTTCCATCTTTGGTGCATGCCCGATGTTCGCAATGAACAGGACACACTGTCGGGAGAGACAGGAGCGTCAGGTTAGTGAGGGTTCTCAACAGATGAAATAACACAAGTTCAAGAGAAATGGAAGTATTGGAGGAGATACGCATGTTGCAGGAAAAAGCAGAAAGTAGGTGCATATCATTGTGCACATTGTAGTAACTAAAATGAGAAGTGATTTTAAATCAGACTCCAATAACTGTTTATTTTTAAATTCTCATGAACACCCATATGGTCAGATCTCTCTGTTAGCAGGAGGAAATCCCTCCTCACTGCACAATTCAGCAGCCCAGGACCATCTGCCACTGACCAACAAGCATACTAAAGACAAACAACAGAGGTTCAACAAATAAGGATAAACAAACTATATCCAGAACGCTTTATAAAAGTGAAACAGAGATAAAAAAAAAAAAGGCAGCATTTAAAGATGAAAATCACACATGTGCATAATGGCTGACTGTTAAAGGATCTTTTTTTTTTTTTTTTTTTTTTTTTTTTTGGGGTTTTGAAAAAAAAAAAAAAAAAAAAAAAAAAAAAAAAAACCAAAAAAAAAGCTTCACCTCTCCCAAAAAAAACCAAACCAAAAAAAAAAAGCT
>JBAMYA010041248.1:0-15266 GCA_037176975.1 Arrhamphus sclerolepis | reverse complement strand
TTACACATATATACATATACACATACACATATATATATATATATACACACATACATATATATACATATACATATGTATGAACAATAAGAAATAAAAGCTAAAATATGAATTAAGAATTATGAATATGTAGGTAAAAAAAAAAAGATAAAAGCTGCAAATAAGCTAAACTATATTTGGATTAAACTAAACTACACTAGTCTAAACAAGACCAGACTAAACTAGACTAAAGTAAACTCGACTAGACTTGACTAAATTAGACTAGACTTAACTAACCTAGTCTAAACTCAACGAGACTAGACTAAAGTAAAGTAGACTAGACTGATCTAGACAAGACTAGACTTAACTAACCTAGTCTAAACTCGACTAGACTAAAGTAAAGTAGACTAAACTAAACTAAGCAAGACTAGACTAAGGCCCAGTCCCATTTCTCCCATTTCTACCCGCCGCCTCTTAAAACGAAGTGGTGAGGGGTTAGGGTGTAAACATTCCCCTAGGAAATGAGATACCCCTTCTTCAAAGTTACACATCATCAGAAGTCATTGCTAGTAGCTATACGTTAGTTGAAGCAGCAAGTTTCTATGACAACCACTGCTCATTCATGGCCCGCAATGTTAATTTTATGAGGCGATGGGTTTCCTATGGCTTCCCTGAAGAACATATACATGTTACAGTTACGAAATATCAGAAAAGATTCCTGTTATCAGATGGAAAAGTTAGCAAAGTGACATCAGTGACTAACGTTAGCGACACCAATGCCTATGTTGATGAACGTTAATGTTAGCAACATTAGCAAACTAGCTAACATAATGAATGTTATTCATTAGCGGTAATTGATAAAAGTTGAAGAACCGGAAGAACAACCCCCACCCCCCCTTCCCCCATAAGGGAATTGAGATAGGATTAGGCCAAAACTAGACTACACTAGACCGAACTAGACTAGACTAAACTAGAAGAGACTTAAGTAAACTAGACTAAACTAAACTAGACTGAATTAGAGTTGACTGAACTAGACTAGACTAAACAAAACTAGACTTAACTAAACTAAAGTAGAGAAGACTAAACTAGACTAAATTAAACTAGACTAGACTAAACTAGTTTATACTAAACTAAGCTAAACTAAACTATACCTAACTAAACTAAACTAGACTAAAATAAACTATACTGAGCTAAATAAAAGAAAAATAGACAAAACAATTCTAAACTAAACTAGCTAGACTAAACAGGGCTAGATTAAACTAGTCTAAACTAAACTTTCCACAAGAATATGAAGCAGCAGATTTTAACAAATTTTAATTTTTCAATTTACTGTCCATTATATCCATCCATCTATCCATTAACTACCGCTTATCCACGGGGGCAGCAGTTTGAGCAGGCGCCCCAACCCCCAACCACCTCCTCTAGTTCTTCCGGGAGAATACCGAGACGTTCCCAGGCCAGCCGAGAGACATAATCTCTCCAGATCCTCACCAGATGCCCCTACCACCTCTGTCCATTATATTTCTTTAGTAAAATCTGGAACATCTAAAATATGTTTGCCTGGCTGTTCTAATAGTTCCCTAACTGATATCTTGGCTGGTTTCTTATGATGTCACATAAGGAAGCATTCAGAAACAGTTAACTTCTTTTCAGTGATGATTCAGTGAATTCAAGTCTTTTTCATTGACAAATATAAACTAATGACTATGATGCTGGTGAGTTTTATAGGTGACAGAAACGTTTACCAGGTAGACAGCGCAGCCCGAACACGTCTCGACTCCTGGCATTCGAGCCAGTCTGACTCAGCATCCTCTCCTTTAAGAGAAAAAAAAAAAGAAATCAAATTAACATTCTATATAAAACAAATCTTCAGTTAGACTGAGAGTTTTTTAGATTTGTCACACCACAGACCTAGTTCAGAGAAGAATGACGAGATGATGAAAACAATAATAATAATAATAAGAAGAAGAAGAATTAACTTCTTATTAGCGTTTTTTAAGTCAAAAGTTAGAAATTCCATCTTTTACCATTAACCTCAGAACACAGTGAAGACTACTGGATGTTCAAACTTTATTTATAAAGATGCTTTTGTACACTAAGTATTTTACACAAACAGAAACATTAAAAATAATTTGTAAATAAATAAATCCTCCCACATCCAAAAAAACTCAATAACACACACACACACACATTACACCGATTAAACACACATTATACAATATACACACACATTATACACAAATTACACCCACACTATACACATTTTACACACACTATATACACACATTACACACAATACAAATTATACATACGTTACACACATTATCCACATTTTACACACACATTACAGACATTATTCGCACGACACACATTGCACATACACACACATACAGTCTGATCAATAATCTGAACAATAGAGGAATAGAATGACTCTGATCACATTTTTAGTTCAGGTTTAGTGTAAAGCTAACAAGAAGTTGAAAGCAGATTTGTAGTTTTCTTATAACCTCCAACTATAATCTGTTCTCACACTAAACATCTGTCTAAACATCCAACTAAACATCTGTCAAAACATCTCTTTAAGCATCAGACTAAATATGTCTAAACATCTTTCTAAACATCAGACTAAACAGTTGTCAAAACATCTGACTAAAGATCAACTTAACATCTGTCTAAACATCAAACTAAACACTTGTCTGAACATCTGACTAAACATCTGTCTAAAAAAAGACAAAAGATCCGACTACACATCAGACTAAACTTCTGTCTAAAGATCAGACCAAACATCTGTCCAAACATCTGACTAACATGTGTCTAAAAATCAGACAAAAGATCCAACTAAACATCTGTCTAAACATCAATCCATACATCTGATTAACATCTGTCTAAACATCAGACTAAACACCCGACTAAAGATCCAACTAAACATCTGTCTAAACATCAGACTAAACACCTATTTAAACATCCAACTAAACATCAGAACAAACATCTATCTAAACATCTATATATCTAAACATCTGACTAATCATCTGACTAAACATCTGTCCAAACATCAGACTAAACATCTGAATAAACATCTATGTATCTAAACATCTGACTAATCATCTGACTAAACATCTGTCTAAACATCAGACTAAACACCTATTTAAACATCCAACTAAACATCAGAACAAACATCTGTCTAAACATCTATGTATCTAAACATCTGACTAAACATCTGTCCAAACATCAGACTAAACATCTGAATAAACATCTATGTATCTAAACATCTGAATAAACATCTATGTATCTAAATATCTGTCCAAGCATCTAACTAAACATTTGTCTAAACATCAGACTAAACATCTGTCTAAATATCTGACTAAACACCTGTCTAATCATCAGACTAAACATCTGTCTAAATATTTAACATCTGTCTAAAATCAGACTAAAGATCCAACTAAACATCTGTCTAAACATCAATCCGTACATCTGATTAACATCTGTCTAAACATCAGACTAAAGACCTATTTAAACATCCAACTAAACATCAGACAAACATCTGTCTAAACATCTATGTGTCTAAATATCTGACTAATCATCAGACTAAACATCTGAATAAACATCTATGTATCTAAATATCTGTCCAAGCATCTAACTAAACATTTGTCCAAACATCAGACTAAAGATCTATCTAAACATCAGATCAAACATCTGTCTAAACATAGGACTAAACATCTATGTATCTAAACATCTGTCTCAGCTGGAGGACAAAGGTCCTAGTGCCACCTTCCGTCCAGTCCAGATTGTGTTTAAATGACAGCTCTGGTTCTGCCAGTTTCCATCCAGCTGCTCCGTTAGTTCCTGTTTTCTATGAGAGTCCAGAAACCAGAGACCAGTTCCAACATGGAGCACATCTGCTTCCACTTAGCTCCACTGCTAAACCCGCTTTTACGTTTATGGTCTTTAAATGTCTCAACAGAGAGAGGAGGCTGATTATACAGGTGGCAGAACTGAAACCTTTATTTAACTGTTGGCTCCTCAGCAGTTCTAATTATCACTGAGGACTTCGCCGTGAGTCAGCAGAGATGTGAGAACGATAACAACCAATCCGCTCAGAGCGTTCTGCAGCATGGACACGTCTGCTCCTGAAAACCTGAGCCGAGGAAACAAAGAGGACCTTTGCTCCGAGAGGAGGCTGTAAAGTCACTCTTATTCACAGCTGAGAGTTTCTGGAAGTTTCCTCAACAAAAACACAGATTCTGCTGCCTGCTACTAAAAAACATCAGGTTAACGTTTCACACTGAAACATCCACTTCTGTGTCCAGCAGACTTTAATCCGAGACATCAAGAGCTGACGTTTATTGATTTAAAAAGGAGTCAGATTATATTATTGGTGCATACATTAAATATATGTCAGAATACATGTGAATAAAAATCAAACGGGAAATAATTCAAAAAGTATTCTTGAATATATTTACTAAATAAGAGAGAGAGAGAGAACTTTATAGACTTTCTTCAAAGTCAGAAGTTTCTATTTTTTATTTATTAAAAGAAGAAGAATTACATTACAAAATATAAATGAAATAATAAAAATAATAATAATTAGTATTATTTCATTAATAATGAAATAATTAATAAAAATAGAAAAATAAATAGATATAAAATCATAAAAACTTCTCACTCATTATTCTGACATTTAGTAGGAATAATTAAATTTAAAAAGTAATATTAACTAATCTAAAACAGGAAAGGTTTATTCTGATTGAATGGAGAAAAGGTTTTGAGCTGTTTTATACAGTGGATGGAAACTTCTGGTTTCAATTGTACATATATTTTTCCTCTCTTATTAAACTTCGTGAGGTTAAATATCTCCCACGAGGGGAGTTTGGTTATTCAACAAAAAAGGGAAAATAAAGACATGAAGACCATGTTTTCTGTAATATAAATGAACTCGTGAAACAGCAGAAAGCCTTCTGTAGGCGATCCACCAGAGAAAAACATTTTTACTGCGAGGCAGGACAGTAAACTTTTATGAGATATCATTTCTGCCAGACCATTGTTCCTTTCTTTTTTTTTTTCCACATCAGGCTTTAAAAAGTCTTTTATTTTTTTTCTGCCTCTACATGAACGCCCTCTGAAAACCCACAGCTGAATTCCTTTACGGCTTTCAGAAGGATCAAAGGTGATTCAGACGCTGCTCTAACCTTCTAGTCGTCCTCACACAGCTGGAGTGCTAAAGACACACCTTAAATTTAAATCAAAATAAAGACTTCTGGGGGAATTAGATTCAATTAAACGTCCACAAGAATGTTAAAGTAGAAACGAGCCATGAACCGCGATCCTGTAACCAAGATGAACTGGTAACCAGTCATAAACCACCGTCCCAGCTCAGCTTCTCGTTCTCCCTCTAACTCACTATTATATCGCCCTCACCTTCTCCCGCCTCCGTGCCCCACTTTAGCCCCCTTCCCTCCCTCCCTCCCTCCCTCCCTCCTCCTCCTCCTCCTCCTCCTCCTCCTCCTTGGGGACGGCAGCCAACCCTGATTGCAGTTTCCATCGCTCATGGCGTCCCTCCACCGCTGCAGCGAGCTGCTTTCTGGGTCTGGATGGAGCAGTTTCCTTTCTCCAGACAACAGGCCAAACATGGATGTGAGGGAAAACTAGGATTTATGCTGGAATATTCCCCCAACCTTCCATTTATCGTGTCCTAAAAACACGCAGACACCATTCTGCTTTAACAGCAGCTGAAGAACAGGATTTTACAGTTCAAAGGTTTTTAGTTTAAAGTCACGTTGAGAAGACTTCAGCCTGGTCCATCTGTTTACTTCATTTCCTCTCATGAATGAGGACGGGAAAAATACGTCTCTGACAGCCTTGGAAGAAAAACAAGGAAGCTCATTTTGGAGACATTTAGTCAGCAGATGTAAAGGCAAACAGTGTTTTTTATTCAGCAGGGCGTTCACGGTCAGGTTTAAGATGATCCACTGCACATGTGTCAAACTCAATTTTATGTTAAAGGTGGCAAATTTTGTGAAATTTTGGATTCCATGACAAAAATTCACTTTTATTCTTTCTTCATGACTGAGTCCTGGAACCATGGAGATGACATGTCCCTTTAACAGTAACCACAGTGATGACGTGGCCCTTTAACAGTAACCATGGGGATGACGTGGCCCTTTAACAGTAACCATGGAGATGACATGTCCCTTTAACAGTAACAACGGTGATGACGTGGCCCTTTAACAGTAACCACGGCGGTGATGTGGTAACCAGACAACTGCTGTGTCCCAATCCAGTGGCCACATCCTTCGAAGGCCGCATTTGAAGGAACCTTTGAATTGGGACAGCCTTCGGTGCGTCGCTGTGAAGTAATCGGCCTACAAATGCATCCTTCTTTTCCCTGATTTGAAGGACGGGTCCGGTGTATCCTTCTCGGCCCGCCCTATCCCGAGATGCATTGCGAGCACTATGGAAAATTCTATAGTAGCCGGGACGGAGCTGTGTACGCAAAAATTAAAAGCCTAAAGAGGTTATGGTGATAGGCATTTGTCATAGGCTCAGACATTTTTTGTATTTTATTTTTGTCAGAAAGCCTCAAGAGAGCAAAATAGCTCGTACAGCGGGTCCCGTAGTTCTTCAACTATTGCTGCTTTTATTAGGCTTTCATTAAGCTGAGACAACAGAACAGTTATAGAACAGTAATTAAAAAAAAAAACTTAACAAAACGTTGATCTCCATTCGCTCTTCAGTTCAGCGCTGTCACGGTTGCTAGGCAACAGGACGTATGCCGAGGTAAGGGCGGGGGTAAATCTTAAGGCTAGACCGTCTCAATTCACAGCCGCTGACTTCCGGTCTACCGGCCTTCAGAGGACGCGGCCTACGTAGACTACGTAGGGCGGGTCCTTCGAAGGATGCGGCCGCTGGATTGGGACACAGCTAACGTGGCCCTTAAAGGGTAACCGTGGTAACCACGTTGATGACATGATCATTAAACGGTAACCGAGGTAACCATGATGATGATGTAGCCCTTAAAAGGTAACCATGGTCAGCACAGTGATGACATGGCCCCTTAACAGTAGCCATGGTAACCATGGTGATGATGTAGCCCTTTAATGGTAAGAATGGTAACCATGGTGATGATGTGGCCCTTTAACGGTAGCCATGGTAGTGGCATGGCCCTTTAACTGTAACCATGGTACCAACGATGATGACATACCATGGTAACCATGGTGATGATGTGGCCCAAGGATAAAATGGTTTGACAGCTCTGATCTACAGATTTTGCTACAACAGGAGAATGTAATTTAAAAAAACTCAGCTCTTAAAATGAAAGAAAAAAAATATATTTTAACAGCAGAAACATGTTTGGTTGGTTTACTTCAGAGGAAACCAGCTGATTACATCAACACCAGAAAACACAGAAATTACTGAAGCGGCTTTAAATGGAGGGTGAAATAGAGCATCAATGTTTTATGGTTTGGGATTTCTTCAGGTTAATATTTAATGTGGGATTTTCTGCATTTCACTACAGAGAGCATCCAGCTCTAAAAACTGCTTCAAGGTTATCAGACCTCAGCTGATCTAGAAGATCATCTTTATCAGCACTAAATCTATACATCTACGCCAGCACGTTTAACCATCATTTAAAGTCAAATAAAACATGCCAAGAATTCTAAACCGCAGAAATGAGTTTGTGTGGTTTTCCTTCAACTGCAGCAGCTCGCTGACGTCTACAGGCTTATTTACGGCTGCAGAAGTTTTATAAAGTTATAATTACATAAATGACATCAACACAGACCAGCGAGACAAAAACATGACTGACTGGGCTGCTGGAAGCTTCTCTTTACACACCGAAGGACCACTGTAATTTAAACAAACATTCACCAGCTGCAGAAGAAGCATCAGGGCGTGGCTTCAGAGGCGGGTCTGAAGGTCTGGAGCCTATATCGTGTCACCTCCACCGGAAGTTCACGATGAGTATTAAAGGTAGGGTTAACGGCTTCCGTATAACTTCATATCTGCTGATGCACCTCCCTCCCACTCCCTCCCAGTCTGTGATTGGTTGGAGCAACGTTTGTATGTAAATCAGTATTTTAACATATTCATTAACATCGTCATTGTGTATCAGAATCTGTTTCCATGTGTTGCTGTTATTTATTCTATTCTATACACGTTTGTAAAAAATTCGTTATACTGGTGCATTCAGAAGACCAGTGTTTCCTGTCCACCCTCACATGATCATGAGTCTTAACTGAACATCCAGAGCAGCCTATCCACCTTTAATCCCTCATATGAAGCGTGTCGGATTAACAGCTGTTTCACTCACTCAGAACAAACGAGCAGACCTCTAACGACCCAGCTCTGCTGGTTAATCATCAGCCCGCCCCTGATCAATAGACCCTCAGGACCATAAATCTGACTTTGTGTCAGGAAGATGTCATTGTTGGCTCCTGATTGGTCCCCAGATGATCTCCCTGTGGTGTCTCTGCTTTCATCCAGCCTTTCATGTTCTTCAAAGCTGGATGAGAAACACTGAGGAAAGTGAACTCAGATGGACTTTGAGAACCAGAACGAGGTCCATTGTTCACAAATAAACGGGGATGGGGATAGGTAAGTAATATAAATCCCTGTACACATCCTCTGTGATGTCATGCAGAGGTTAAAATATGAATTATAATGATCTGGCAGAGTCAGCAGAATGCTAAGTAGCTAAAATGATGACAGCTAGAAAGTTTACTGCTTTATGTCATTTTATCTGGTGCAATAGATATAAATTTCCCCAAAACTGTTGTCTTGTGGCTCCATTTATGGAGAACAAAACGATTCGATACCAAGACTGAAAAGATGTTTAATTCTAATGTAAAGTTGGACTTCGCAGTCGATAGCAGGACTGCAGCCTCTAGCGGTCAGTACAGGAACTGCAGCCTCTAGGGGTCAATAGAGGAACCACAGCCTCTAGCGGTCAGTACAGGAACTGCAGCCTCTAGGGGTCAATAGAGGAACCACAGCCTCTAGCGGACAGTACAGGAACTGCAGTCTCTAGCGGTTGTTATAGGAACAGCATCCTCTAGCGGTTGATACATGAACTGCAGCCTCTAGCGGTCAATAGAGGAACCGCAGCCTCTGGCCGTCAGGAGAGGAACTGCAGCTTCTATCTGTCCAGTGGTCAGTACAGGAACTGCAGCCTCTAGCGGTCAGTAGTGGAACTGCAGGTCTGTAGTGACTCCATCAGGCTTCAATGCTCTTTGGGATGTTGAAGCTTCTAGAGACAACTTTGGTGTGACAAGAATGCTACATCAATAAAACTGAATTGAATAGAATGCTGGCATTTTGTACCAAATATTTTCAGGTTGTTCCCGATCCTGCTGAAGGCTTTCTCTTTGTCACTTTAAGCTTTCGGCATCTCCCTCCAGGTGGCAGCAGCAAGCAGTTTCTCAGGTTCAATTAAAAACCTGGTAGCTGCAGGTTTATTTATTGATTCATGACCTCTGAACACACTCTGAGTCCTGAACATCTTATTCACAATCCTGAGTCCTCCAACCACCGTCTCCATGGCGACAGCCAGATGTTGCGAAGCTGACACCACCCCCACTCCACATGAAGGCCTGGGGGCGGGGGTTTGGGGGGCGTAGAGAGGCATCTGGTACCACTTCCCCCTGCGGCTGCTGAAAATATCTTGAGGAAAAAAAAGACGCTGCCGAGAGTGTTCACTGAGGAAACAGCAAACACGGCGTTCTGTCTCACTGACTGGACTGCTGGAGCTCTGGGCCTCCTCTGGACCTCCTCTGGACCTACTCTGGGCCTCCTCTGGACCTCTTCCAGCCCTCTACACCTCCTCCATCAATGACAGCTCCATGTGTCTTAAATAAGCTCCACAGCAGCTGGAAGTGTCTAGTTGTCTAGATGATGAATGAGGTAGTGAGAGGCGATTAAGAGGCTCCGCCCCCTACTCTGCACTTTAATTAGACATCCGTCCAATCAGAGTCTCGTTGTGACCATCTCCGTTACCCAGAATCCACGTTCTCACAGAACCAGACTGAAGACCAACAGCCTGGACGTCTCCAGCTGAGACAGAGGTGAGGACTTATGATGGTTATAATAGAAGCTCCTTCTCCACTGTTCTTCTCCTGTTCTGCTGGTGACATCAGCTGATCATCTATGATGCCACTAATTAATGCTAATTAACACTAATTAATGCTAATTAACACTGATGAGCTCCTGCAGCTCCAGCCCTTCTCAGAGACATGAGCGTGTGGATGACCTGGAGTTTGCTGCTGCCAGTCATGCTACCAGAGACCACATCAGTCCAGTCCTGCTACCTTTGACAAACGGACTGGGTCCATCCGGTCCTAAAGTCATGTCATCTGAGTTCAGATAAAACTAAACCCACACTAAACTAAACCCACACCTGAGATACACAACAGATCACATGACCCACATCTACACATAGATGCACTTCTGTAGAACCAGCTAAAGGTCCAGAACCAACTCAAGAACCAGCTGCTGGGTCCAGAACCAGCTGAAGGTCCAGAACCAACTCGAGGTTCCAGATTCACCATTTGATTAATTTTGACTCTACTTTTTATTAGTGTATTGTTATTTTTTTTAAATTGTTTTCTTGTTAATTTGTAATTGAATTTTCAATTAATCTAAAAACAACTTGTCATCAACTGCTGATTTCACATAGAAACTTAGAGCTTCAAATAAAAAATATGGAGTTGAAGTTCTAAATCACAGCTCAAACAGAAATAATGAAAAAAGAACCTCACTGAGACCTCCTGGAGGAGAACGTGGAGGAGAACATGGAAGAGAATAGGAAGGAGAACATGGTGAATGTGGAGGAGAACATGGAGGGGAACATGGAAGAGAACCTTAGAACAGAAAGAGAAAAAAAGGATCTTAAAGAAGGAGAACATCAAATATATATTCAGGAATAAAGATCATTGCTCCAGCCATGCTTATGCCACCACAGCAGCTGGAGTTGAACCTCCATGAAGTATTAAACATCTGGATCTTCAGGTTCAGAGATGGTTCTCCCTTGTGCTCCTGTTCTACCTGGTTCTCCTGGTTTGTGGTCTTACCTTGATGTCCGGCAGCATTTGTCTCACTTTGAATGTGGTTTTGGATCCAGTCAACATCTCTGACGAAGATTTCAGCAGCAAACAGAGAAAACGACTCAAATAAAAAAGGTCAAGTCCAAAAGTGGGTCCAGTTGGTCCAGATGTGGGTCCGGTTAGAGTCCTCCTGTCTCCGTGTTTTTAACCGTTAGAAGGGACCGTCCAGCCTGCATCACCGGCGGATCCTGAAGAACTATATTCTCTGTTTTCATTGCTGTCCGCTGACGGCTCAGACCAACACCGGAGCTCAGCCCGGTTCTAACGGTTCAAACAGGACCGGTTTAGACCGGAGTTGGATACGGAGGCACGGATGACGGGCGGTTTTCCTTCCGCTCTGTTTGTTTATTCCTTCGCCATAGTGAAGCAGTCTGCACTGGAGGAGTGGAGCAGAAAACCATAGACATTTCTGAAGGAGGAAACAGCAGCCTTAAAGAGACAGTACAGCTGAGGAAGTTCTTAAAGAGACAGTACAGCTGAGGAGGTTCTTAAAGAGACAGTACGGCTGAGGATGTTCTGAAAGAGACAGTAGGCCTATAGATGAGGAGGTTCTTGAAGAGACAGTACGGCTAAGGAAGTTCTTAAAGAGACAGTACAGCTGAGGAGGTTCTTAAAGAGACAGTACAGCTGAGGATGTTCTGAAAGAGACAGAACATCTGAGAGGAGTTTCTTAAAGAGACAGCATATCTGAGAGGGGTTTCTTAAAGAGACAGCACATCTAAGAGAGGGATCTTAAAGAGACAGTTCATCTGAGAGGGGGTTCTTAAAGAGACAGTACATCAGTTGTCAGATGTACTGAGATCAGAGTTTAGGGTTAGGGGTTCCTCCAAGGGGTCTTCTCGTGGTCTTCAGAAATCGTCAACATCTCTTCAGAAGGAAAGAAAAGTTTGAACTATTTCATCATGTCACTCAGGCTGACTAAACAACTGTTACAAGGCTTTTTGTCCTACTTATTTAACTAATAAACTAACTCCTAATATCACTTTGATCCAACCATCCAGTCTTGATCCTGTTGAGGTGCTAATGATGTTCATCTTTCTTTTTTTAATCTTTGCTCTCTTTGTTTTGGTTTTTTTAATCCTACAGCAGATTTTCTCTGATGGCCACAGACCAACTTCAGTTTCTGCCCAGATACTTTACATGTTCGATCTGAAGGTTTCTTCCCTTCCTTCCTTCCCTCTCTTTTTCCTTCCTTCTATCCTTCCTTTTCCCCTCCATCATTCTACCAATCCTTCCTGCCCTCTATCTATCCTTCCTTCCCTCCCTCCATACTGCCATTTTTCGTTCCTTCCTTTTCCCCTTCCCTTATTCTCTAATTCCTTGCATCCCTCCATCCTTCTTACCTTCTATTCCATCCTTCCCTCCCTGTTTCCATCCCACCTTTCATCGTTCCTCCCCTCCCTCCCTCCTTCCTTAAATCCTTCCTTCTATTCTGTCCTTCCTTACCACCCTACCACCTTCCTTCCGTCAATTTTCCCCCTCCATCATTCCTTTCTTCCTTCCTTCTATTTGTCCTTCATTGCCTCCTTCCAATAAATAATAAATAAATAAATAAGTGAACAAAATTCCATTTCATATTGTCTTCTTATTTGAGGTGAAAAAGGCAGAAATCTCATTTTATATAAAACTATTAAACTTTTCTGCTACTAAAATAGTTTTTTTCACTCTGTCATGAATAAATTAATCATATACAGTATATGTTTGAATGCAAATATTTATTTATTTCTATGTTTTTTTTTGTCTTTCAGCTAAATAAATTTTTTCAGAGTAAATGTGTTTTAAATCGCTTTTTCATGTCAGCAACACATGAAAAAATTTTTTTAAAAAAGGACTAAAACTGAGAAGAAAAGCTGAATGAATATAAACTGCTGCAGTCGGTACCTCTCTGAGATCCTGGAGCTCGTGTAGAAACTTCTCTCATCCAAACTGCAGGAATGAAACGTCTATAACCGCTTCAGACGGACGGATGTTTCCAGGAGGAAAAGGGAAAGTGGAGCAGGTGAGCAGACGTTCTGGTGAGAGGTCTGGATTTTTGACCACATGGGAAACTAATCAATATTCCATGAAGGTCTCAGATTTCTGTGATACATAAAACAGTCCCAGACACTGGACCTGGACTTATTCAGCCATCTATAATGCAGCAAGGTTAAAGTATTACACAGAACAAAAACAGCAACATTTGATCTATTTTATGTTTCTGCTGCAGTTTAGGCTCCACCGTGACTTTAACACGTTAAAGGTAGGGTAAGTAAGTCTTGGTTGATAAAATATAACACATTTATCATGATTCATTTTCAGTGAGGTCGATCAAATGGACTCAATTTACTCAGAGACGCCCCTGACAGCGACTTTAGTCGTCATAGAAACGCCGACGATGTCACGCAGGTGAAGGGGTCCTGTTGTGGTTCTGAAACATGAGAAGTTATTTGTAGAAGGTGAAACATTTTCCTCTTTCTTCCTGAACATGCACCATGTTTATCAGACTCTTGGTTCCATCTGGCAGTCAGTGGGCGGGGCTTATGCCGATAAGTGAGAGCAGGTGACTTATGTACAAATTAACAAAGAAGTTTGACGTATTATTGATGTTTCAAAATATTAACATGAGCGCAATGTCATCCAGGTATGCCTTACCCTGCCTTTAATCTCTGATATCTGCTTGTTTCGGCTGTTTTAAAACTAAACATCAGAAGTGCAAGTCTTTGTCTCCACGATCAGAAATTCAGATGTGAACTAGTTTTAAGAACAAATCTACGATGATGTAGCAGAAAGCTAATAAATATGAACAAAGTCAGAAGTCCTGGTGCTGAAGCAGCAGAAGCTTGGTCTGTTGTTGCTATGGTGACACCAGATTACCTCTCCACTGAGTGCTTCAGGCCTGCACTACTTCTAAAGTTAATTACGATGATACAGATATGAAGGCCATGTTGTACCTGTTCAGGTGCTCGTTAGTTCAGACATCTAATCAGCCAATCAAATTTATTCATGTGGTCGTGGTCGAGACGACTCGCTGTATACGTAGATGATCTGACAGGAAATAAAAGATTAGAAGTCTTTTTAAAAACTGCTTTTTCTGTTCTATCATGTACGGCAAAAGTGTTGAATTCTGTTTCATCCTGGGCCACGTCATCACCATGATTGCAGTTAAAGGGCCACATCATCACCACGGTAACCATTAAAGGCCCACATCATCACAACAGTTATCATTAAAGGGCCACATTATTACCACGGTAACCATTAAAGGCCCACGTCATCACAACGGTTATCATTAAAGGGCCACGTCATCACCATGGTTACCATTAAAGGGCCAGTTCTGACTGTAAGACTATAAATATATGTGTATAATATACTTCTCCTGAACATGTTAACAGTTTCCGTACTAATGATTATTTCTTTAAATTACATATCGTCAGGTTTTTTTTCTTTTAAATCACTTTCTTGGGTGTAATATTCCAATGTTGTAAAACTGTGAGCTTTACGAAAATTACAACTATGTAACTTTTGTGGAACTTTTATCTAAACTTTTTGTAATAAAATCAAAGATTTTCCAAAATCGTGACCTTTTAATTAAATACTAAAATGTTTTGTGGCAAAATATTGATTTTCACAAAACTTTTGTGGAAATAAATTGCAGATTTGGTAATATAACAATTTAATTAAAAATCTTTTTTGTAAATTAAAAAAAAAAAAAAATTTCCCTGTAAATCCCGACTTTTGTAGAATTTCATGTTTTGATTTTGACCTTTTAACTTAAACATCGTAATTTTTTGTAGTAAAATATTGACTTACGCAAAATTACAACTCCTTGATGTGAAATCACGTTTAAATGTCTTAAAGTTGTGAGCTTTATGTCATAAAAAACCCAAAACAGTTTCGTTTTTGTTTGTTTTTTTTCTTTTCTTTCTTTTTTCTTTCTTCATTTGTCATAAATTTTGAATTTTGCTTCCATTACTTCCTTTTGGCATGAAATTGTATATTTTGCAAAATCGTAAACTTTGAACTCAATGCAAAAACTTTCTGTTGTAAAATATCGACATACTCAAACTTTTTGTCAAAAAAAATAAAAAATAATGAAACTTTTAAAACTTTATATTGCAGGTTTTTGTTGTAAAATTTTGGCTTTTGCAAAAACAGCGTTTTCTATAAAGCAGAATAAACTCTTTTAAAGACGATTCTTAAAGATCTAACGGGGGAATG
>JBAMYA010041217.1:0-15267 GCA_037176975.1 Arrhamphus sclerolepis | reverse complement strand
AATTATACTTTTATTCTGCACTCTTCATTTTTAATTTAATTAATTATTGATTATTTATATGTTTTATGGAATTATTTAATTTGCCTCTTGTGATTTTTATATTGATGTAAAGCACTTTGAATTACCTTGTGTATGAATTGTGCTCTACAAATAAACTTGCCTTGTCTTGCCTTATAGTCTGTCCTTTAATGTTTCTCTATTGGTGATTTTAGTCCTATTTGACAGAACCAGGGTTTCAGGTCTAACATATCTTATATCTACTCTCATATCTACTGTAGAGGGCTGGTGAAGGACACCAAAAAAAATATATATATAACTGAGATTCCTGTTTCAGTTACCTGTCAATTAGCCTTTATTGATTACCTGGATGAAATTAACATGTTACACCAAAATAATAGGGGAGTGTTACATTTGCACAATTGTTTTAAAATAGTTGCCCAACTTTTGAGGTTTTACCAGCATGTGTTGAACTTATTTGGGCCAATCCCATTTCTCTCCTTAGCAGTTCATCTACCTCTTTCCACTCTCTCTACCCCTGCCAGTACTAATAAAATCAGGGCTAAAAACAGTGGTTAAAATATTCTCCCAAGAAATGAGATGCCCCAATGATTTTTTTCTTACGTTATAATACGTCACCACGAGATACTATGTGAGACACACAGAATCTCGTGGTGACAAGATACAGTGAACATATATCACAGTGATTGCAACTTCAAAATGCTGCCTTTCCATATGGTAATCTCAAGCACCTTGCATATAATTTGCATTCAGCAAGGCACAGGAATCGGAGGAGATTTCTTTGACACTTTGGAATGCTGCTGGATCACCTGGAGGTATATTATAGCATGACATTGACTTATAAGAGCATTTAGATGTAAAAATATGCAAGAGAGTTGTGCAAATCAGCAGTTATGACATAATGTGAGCTTTATAAAACTTGTTTGTGTTTTCCACTTAGAATAAGACAATAATTATCTTTTGTGTTTTTTATCTTAAAGATCACCTATAAGATGGATAGAATGAATGTACATGCTAGAGATGCCTTCCTTATAATAGCTTAAAAAGTGAACTAGTTTGTGTTATTTTAAGGAGCATTTCCTGGTCTGAATTATTGTCCCAATCTGGCCCTAGAAGGTGCAGATCTTCATTCCAATCATTAGAGAAGAAGAGGTAGTTATAAAGAGGTGGTGGAAAGGTATACAAGAATTAAAGGCAATAACAGGCAGAGTGATGTAAACAGAAAAAAGAGATGGATCCATGGATATGACCACCTCTTCACTGGAGAAAAGAACAGTCTGTTGAGAATTTCTTTTTAATACATAAGTGTTTGTGACATTGCTCAATAAGTCACTCAGTCTGTGGCCCTATTTAGTAAATGTGTCAAATATTTTATAGAAATGCTATTTTTACTTGATTTCTTAATTTGAAGAACTCATCTTGTAAGCAATGACATATTTAATCACAGGATTGTGGGTTGCATAGATTAGGACATTGATCAACCTCAGCTCTCAGTGGATCCAGTGTGTTGTTGGTTAGACTCATGAGTTAACTCTTGGTGTTAACCTCAGCTCTCAATGTCCCTCAATGGCCCTCAGCTCTCAATGTCCCAGCTCTCAAAGCGCTGCTTTGAGAGCTGGGACATTCAAATGGAGAGCGGGTAGAAGGAAAAGGTGACTTTTTTCCAGTAGCAGTGACACAGAAAATAAAAGGGGGTCGAGAAGTGTAATTGCAGTATATGAGTGACTGTGTCTGCATGTCCTTTTCTAAAGGTTCTTTCAATAATGGAAAAAAGTTGGCTGAGTTTGTAACACAGTTTGTACAAGTGAATATTAGACCTCTGGAAAGTTCTTAGTTTCTTCTCTCTCTCTCTTTCTCTCTCTCTTTCTCCTTTTTTCCTTTGTAATTTCTTATCATCATCAACATATTTGTACCTTAAAGGCTCCAACACTTTCCACAATCTGTAACAAATTGCTGCCAAAATAGAGCCAAATTCAAACAGCAATTTACTGTTTTTCAAAAGATACAGTCAAATATTGTAAAATTGAAGGCTGTTTGTTTTTTGTTTTTTTTCAGCCAAAAATAAATGACCATTTACAGTATGATATCGTAAAATTTCATGAAATACAGTATTTCATTTTTGGAGCCCTAGAATCAGCCACACCACAACAATCCCACCAACAATCCTCGTTCATCCTCCCTTGCAGACATCATTAAAAAAAAAGGTTAGTACTTACAAAGAAATTAAAACATAAGTTGGAAATTTGGATGTTCAGTATTTGAGCTATATATGTTTAACTTGGAATAATCCCTGCAAGTTTATGGGTGCTAAAGAACAGCACCAAGAGTTAACTCATGAGTCTAACCAACAACACACTGGATCCACTTCAAATGTGGATCGTCTTTAATGAAGCTGCTAACTAGCTCACCAAGGCTAGATGTTATGCTACATTAGCTACTGATTAGCCCGACTATTTACTTCTTCTATGTTTTACTAGTAGATTGGAGTCAAATAAAGCCAGATCTCAACAATTACATACACAAATATGGGTACTTCGAGTAAAAGAATTCAAAAAGTTCAGTAAAATACAAGTGCTGAAGCAAAAACTGTTTACCTACTTTACCTTTTATACATTAATACATTTCAAAAGAAAACATGAGTTTCAGAAACAGCCTGGACAGACTCGGACCTCCAACTAGACGCAGAGGTTATTCAGTCTGTAGGTAGATAATAGCAATGACAGTCATGTTTTAGTCATCTTTGGCATTAGTTAATATTAATTTTCAAAGTGAAACTGGTAATTCACTAATTTAATTATTTTCCAAGATGATATTATATTTATCCAATTGAAACGTTATTTAAATTATATTAGTGCAAGTGAAACAGTTACTAAATATGTCATTCTGAATGCAGCTGAGATCTGATTGAATGTAATTACTTTTCTATGTTAACAGTGAAAGGGATGGTATAAGATTATGAACCCCGAGCAACAGTGACAAGGAAAAACTACCTCTTTTGGAAGAAACCTTGAGCAGGACCTGGATCACTGGGAAGACCCTCCTGCTGAAGACCAGCCAGGTAAAGGAAGAAAAGAGGAGGGAAACAGGACAAAGAGGATCAAGGACAGAGAGAGGAGAAGTAAATATATATATATATATATATATGTGGTGGTTGGAGGGTCAGGTTGGAGGTTGGCCATATTACTTGGCGTCCTGCAGTGACATCTAGAAGTTCATTAGATCACAATTAGATAATTATTCTGTTATTCACTGAACTGATTCCCCAACAGCTTTGGAGATGATGAGGAGCCTGGAAGAAATGATTGTGATGCATCTGCAGCCTCTTTCCATGATGGAAGATAAAGGCTTTAGGAGTTTAGTGAGGCAAAAAAAGAAAGGTCTTTTATTAATTATTTATCAATTGTTTGTGATAATACTTGACTGTGATAATACTTATTATTATTATCAATAATAAGTATTTTGTTGTATTTACCTATAAACTTTGCTCAGATTTTGTCCTTGGTATTACCTAATTAGTAATCTAAACAAAAAAATCATAAAAACACTAAAAGGTTGTGAAATTTAATGCTGAATTTTCCCTTTGGGGATTAATAAAGTATTTTGAATTGAATTTAAATCCATTCAGATTGAACAATTGATGATGCATTCACCCTAATTATTAAACAGTATTGGTATCGACTGGCAAAACTGACCCTGTATTTACTTAATCCCAAATTGATACCAAGTCTTGTGCTATTGCACATCCCTATTGCCTGCTGGCACTGTATGTGACATCATCAACTCAGTTGTTGCCAGCAAAACATGCACACCGCCACATATTGTAATTGTGATCCAGAGACTTCAGTTTTACCGCTCGTCTAATATACTTTGTGATGTAATGAGGGTTATTATTATTAACATTGTTATCATTATTTTCATTATTATTATTATTATTGCTCCCTTACATTTACAAGAAATATTCGCAGTCACAGTGTGCTGTGGACTGCCCATGAGCCTCTAGAGCTCATTGTACAAAGAAGAAAGCTTCAAAAGATTAAAAACAGAATGGAAAATACAACATGGTGTTGTAAGTTGTAGAAACATGGCTGAATTGAATTGAATCATGTTTCTTTCATGCTTGTCTGATGTTATCACAAAATGTGGATCAATTTGGAATGAATTATGGAATGGAGCTCATTGTAAAAATAAATGTATTTGTTGATTTTGTTATGTTATGTTATGCTATGTTATTTATTTATTTTTGACAAATCAAGTCTACCTTTATGCTACCCTTAAAGGTATTAAGAAAAACAGAAGAAATAAGGTTTTTTTTCTTACTCTACAATTTCAAGCCATATTCCCACTTCATGGTAAAACAAAAGTTTCTGTACAGAAAGTGTACAGAACTGCTTCTGCTGCCCCTCACTGTCTTTTCCCATTTATACAGTATATGTCTCTCTTTCTGGCCTCTGAGGGGAGGCAGTGCAATATTCTTACCTTTGAACTGCTCTTTTTCTCCCTTCAAACCACTGTAGCCTCCAGAGTGGTGTTCTTCCAGCTCTGAAAGTGTCGGACAAGTGGGATGATTGATGTTTACATCCAGTAAAACAGCTACTATTAGACCTTAGTGTTTTACTTAAGTCTCAGATCCAGTTGTTTGTTGTCTGTCTGTAGCCCTCAAGGGCGGTTAATGCTACCTTCAACATTAGCTTTTCTCCAGAAAGGTCTGAGACTGCCTTCCTTTAAAACCAGGCCAGCCCAGGGCTGAAGACATGTACCAAACAGAAATTTATTTCATTTCTCTTTTCTTCTCTTTCCCCATTTTTATGGTGAATAGAAAAGCTTTGGGAGTTTAGGAGGGATATTTGCTGTGTGGAGAAATCAATAAATTTCATCACCAAAAAAAAAAAGTTCCATGCAAGATGAATGTGTGCAATATGCAAGACCATATGGTGCAATCCGATTAGCCTCTGCAGCCTTGCATGTTGAGATTTGTCACAAACAGACGGCATGTAATAAATGTTTATGGATGGAACAACATTTACTATGAACGACTGGATGGAGGCTCAGACTGAGATGGCTTCTGAAAAGTAGATAATATTTTTTCTGAAACAATACTGACATATCTGAAAAGACGTTTCATATGTTTGTTTTTTTCCCAATATTTGTTGATTCACATTTGAATAGTGAAATACATTTTTAAAAATTAAAACACCTGTTTAATTAAAACAACCTTTGTCACAAAATGTCATATTCAAGGTCAATAAATGTGCAATTTCTTAATGAATTTTATTTTTTTAGTTTTAGTTTACACTATATTTTATTTGAATATACTTTATAAATCAAATGTATCTAATCAAGCATTTCACATGGATTTCACAACTGATTCAAAAGTAGTTGCTATATTAAAATATGCAGATTTGTTTACAATACTTTTATATTCATACCTGCATATTTGCATATGAAAACAGACAAATCAGCTTATTCCATTCGAGTGTTTGATGAAGGCATAATGTCCATGGATTCACAGACTCTTTATTTCTGTAAAAATGTGGGAACAAAGCAAGACATTTAGAAAGAAAGAAAAGAGAACATTAGTAATAGGCTTTACTCTTTAATTATTTTCCCTTTATAAAGTGAATGTTACTCTACATATGTGGAAATGTAAGGAGTTTTTGATTAAAAAAAAAAAAAAAAAAAGCTTTTATTTAAACAAGTTAAGATGCTTTTTCTGAATTTTCCACTTTCCAATTAAATCATGCATGCTTTCCCCAGTTGTACCAGCATTCCATAAAAACCCATTTCAGCACAAGAAGGCAGAGCATTTTGTTTCATGACTTCACCTTATATTCTTTTATCTTGTGAGTGTGAATTTGATTTAGGAGAAGCAACTCATTGACCTCACTGCTTCTCAAAAAATGTGAGATAAGCATCTAATGGAAACAATAGCGGTGCACAGGGGAAAGACAGGAAGTGAAAGGGGCATAAACAATATAAAAAAAGAGGTTAAATCAAGAGAGAGAGGTGAATACACTCATGCCAGCTCTACTTATAATATTTCACAATGGGCAAGTCAGCTGTTGTGAATGGAAGAACAATGATGATGGACACTAGTGACTTCCAATCTGCACCTTTGAGGGTTTTCACTGTTTCGGTACTTTTTGAAGATACTTTGCACCTGACACTGTTTGGAAATGTTTGTGTATCATTTTTTCTTCCTTTTTGGTACTTACAATGCATGCTCTTAAGTCCTCACTGAGTTCTTTGGTCTTTGCCATGACAAGTTTTGCATTGACTTGAAAATGCCTGAAATGTCACAAGAAAGTCAACTTTTAAAGTCAGCCAACTGGTCAAAGAAACTCAGAAACTTTGAAAATACAATAAAACACTTTTGAGAGAATTAAACACTTAAAAAGAATGGTTTGATGGAACATTCTATAGCTATTTGTCTTGATATCACTTGGGTACGAACAATTTTAGACATGGTGATTTTTTTTATTTTGTCAAAGTTTAAATAATATACCTTTAACCGTGTTACTATAAATTGCTTGTATGGTGTTTTGTTGTTGGACTTCTGTGCTACTGGTGACCTGTCCAGGGTGTGCCCCTGCCTTTCGCCTGGAGAGAGCTGGGATAGGCTCCAGCAGACCCCTGTAACCCTGTGCTGGACATAGCGGGTATAGATGATGGATGGATGGATGGATAGACTTCTGTGCTCATCATGGGCTGTCCACAACAAACACCATGTTCAAGCATAAGAGTGTCCACATGTGCACTTGGCACCAGGACAGTGAAAATAGGTAGTCTGGTTTGCTGATCTTTTCTAGTTTCATGTTAGGCGACTGGTGATCCTACTGGGAAATATTATACAAGGAGTTTAACCCTATCACATCTTGTAACTTTCAGGCCAAAATGAAATGAACATTTGAAGACAGAAATATTTCAAGTTATTTTTGTAAAAAAGGCAGGAACGATCAGGAGAAGAAGCAAACAGAAGAGAGGGATAGAAATGAAGAAGAAACAATGGAGAAATCAGGAGGTTCAGACGTGGAGGGCCACTGAGAGAGGAACAAAGCAGCAAAAAAAGTGAGGAAGAAGACAAACAAGAAGACAGTGGTGTGAGGAATGAAGACAAGAAGGTATCAGAGGGACAGATACTGAAGAGGCAGGCGGTGAGGATGAAGAGGGAGAAGGTCTCAGGTAGTCAGAAGATCAACCTTCAATTTCAGCTGAACCAAGTGGTATGTTTTTTCTGATCCATTTAAAATTCCAATGTAGTAACATAAGATGACAATAAAATAACGCGGTTTAAGAAGAATCCTCTGTTGTGAGGTCCGATGTGTTAAGCTTTACACCTCATATTTTATCACTGCAATTAATCACATCCTGTGGTAGAGAAATAATGTGGAGCTGTGTTTGGTAATTTTATTTATCACTGTATTTTTTTCATGATTTCATTTCAGAAATATCAGAAAGCAAATGTGGATCTTCTTTTTGGCCCAATTTACATAAACATTGTAATTTTCTTATATTGCACTGACATTGTCCCATGACACCCTGTCTAGACCTCCTGCCACCCCTTTGCCCCCCATGAAAAATATTTTAGATCCACTACTGCTCCCCAGTGAGGTGTTGCATGTCCCACTGGTAGGAGACCCCGGAGAAGACCCAGGACATGCTGGAGGGACTATGACTCGGCTGGCTTGGGAATGCTTTGGGATCCCCCCCAGTTGAGCTACAAGAACTGCCGGGGAGAGGGAGGTCAGGGCTTCCGTGCTTAGACTGCTGCCCCCATGACCCGACTCCAGATAAGTGGAAGAAGATGGATAGATGGATGGATGTGTTTACAAGAAAAAAAGATTTAGTGAGTTAATGAAGGATTTAAATGATAATAAAATACTTGTAATCTGTGGCGATTTTAACTCTTAAAGGTATTTACTCATAAACAAACTTCTGATTTTTTGGATCTGTCACATGGTACAGGGTTGTATCCACTGATCACAGCCCAGGGGCCTGTACTACAAAGCGGGGTTAACTTACCCAGATGTAAACCCACTGTTAACCTGCAAACCCGGGGTTGACAAAACCAGGCTATCTTGGTACTATGAAATGTGGCTTGCTTGGTACTACGAAGGTGGTTATGAAGTTGATTTGCTGAACCTGTGTTAACCTACTCAGAGTTTGTTCACGTAAAAGTGCATGTTGCCGCACGCGTTACCGTTTTCGATAATGGCACAATCATCTTATTTCACAGAAGAAGCTGCACTATCATAATGTGGAGCTTTGAGGAACTGAAATTAATGTTATGGAGGAAAATCAAACACATAAGCCACTAATAAAGTAAAGCATGTCATTGGTAACAAATTGCTAATCAGGTAAATGCGTAAGTAGGGGCTTTTTTCCCCTCAATACATTCTTTAAATCCGTGTTACAGATGATTATTAACCTGTGGAATGTCTGGGGGGGAATTACCTACATTCAACTAATAATGAGTAGATGCAACATACAGGAGGGTGTACCTAAGGTAACTATATTCTGAAAACCCCAAAACACAAAGTAGCTTTATGAACCATGCGTTTATATAAAACAGTAGCCTAAGTGTCTGTCCAAGAAAAATAAATAAATAGAAGACATATCAAGTGATGGGTTCAAACTCACAATCTACTGCATCAGTGGTCACCAGTTTAACCATTGTACCACACTGCTGTTGGAAATGATGTGGTTCATATCGTAGATAGAGACTGGAGGTCACACGACTCCTATTTAGCTAATTGTAAGACAAATCGTCAAAATAATTCATTATTTTCTTAATTGGTGTTGTGGTTCATGCCCCTGCTCTGGTGTGGGCGTGCCTCTCATCTCCTTGGCGACAAGGAACTACACCTGCTCCTCATCCAAAATCAGCGCTTGGATCCCGAACGAAGCTACATATCATAACAATTGGGCTAATCTACAGCAGAATGTATAAGTCCCCCTCCCCCGTGGATATGTCCGGGCAAAAGAGGATGTTTGATGACCCTAGACATACCTACATGTACAGTTAATTAATTTCTAAATGGGCTACCTTGACTGAATGATTGTTAGAAAACAGAAAACTGTTTCTCTGATCATCTTAGCTGCCAAGATGCAGGTGATTCTAATCTATTTTCTGAACAGCCATATTTTTTTTGTATTCAAAGATTCACTTTCTGTGAGTTTCTTCACATATAGAAGATGATCCAGTTTTTTTCATCCAACATTCAAGACACATCTGTTTCTGCATGTTGGAGCAATGTCTTTATTCAAACAATGTCACAGATATTCTTTATCTCAAATTGTTTGTATTATTTTAATTAACTCATTTTAGGAACTAAGATGAAGGGCTAAGTCCCTCAGGGTTTTATATGTAGGAAGAGGAATTTTCTCCTGTATTTAACAATGAAGATCTGTCTTCCTCATCAGAACTCTGGCTGCAGCATTACTTTGAACAGCTGGAGGATGTTCAGAGTAATTTTAAGACATCATACAAAGAAGGAATTTCAGAAGTCCAATCTTAAAGTAACAAATGCATGCACTTGTTTTTCTACATCACCCTGAGGCAAGATTTTCTTTAATTTCACTTTATTATGAAGGTAAAATAAATGTGTGTTGTTTTGTGTGTGACTTGAAGGACAAATGTAAATCTACAAAAGTCTTGTATGGATACAATGGATTTTAGATGTTTAACTCAATTTATTCATGACAATTGACCTGTACTGTTTGCATCACTCTCTAATATAATATTGGAAAAAAACAGGTGTTTACAATGAATGTATTGCAGAAGTGTATCTCTACCACACCTTCTAGTCCCCTGTTGTTACTTTTACCAAATTACAGTTTTCACTGTGCTGTAACACTATGTTTTGTTATGCAGCTATTTTTGAAAAACTTTGAAAAAGAGCAAGTCATGCTCCAGGATATATATCAATAGATTACATTTTGTGATAGTTTCACAAACATGAAACTTTATTGTGGCAAACAGTCCCTTTGCAAGTCCCTGAGGGTCATAAAGAATGCAAAGCATCCACATAACAACATGTTCTACTCAAAGCCCTCAGGTAGGAGATACAAGATTCAAAGATCAAGCACCAGCAAACTAAAGAACATTTTTCTGAAAAATACTGAATAAATAACACACACAATTGGTGTCATGGACACTTTAGCAGTATGTCTCCTTTCACTGTCTCTGTGTTACACACAAAACCAGATAATTTTGCAAAAATAGCGTGACAAAGATTTCTTTTGTAACTTTATTTTAATTGTGTTGCAGCAAATGCAACCCCAGATTTAAAAAAAAAGATGGAATAACCACAGCTGGAGTATGTTGATTCATCTATTACGTTTGAGAAAGTAAACCAGTCACAGACATGTGGCAAAATTATTACTTAATATTCCAAGCAACAGACTTTTGGAATAAACAAGAAAAAAAGAAATCATATTGTTGTAGTCAATAACATTCTTCTTTTGTTTTAATTATTATTACTATTATTATTACAAAAAAATGTAATCATTCAATTTGGAGGAAAATGTTATGGAATCACCCTTTAATTTGCAGTCCTAAAACAAAGTTAAAATTGGCCAATTAGTCTGCAGTTTAAAAAAGACACCAAGCTGTTTATCTAGATTATCAGTCTAATTCAGAAAGGTTGATCACATGATTCCCATGTCGGATTAGTTGATGCATGGGATAGCACTGATCATCATTAGCGCTGTGGACGCCGATGGAAACTGGGCCCCTGTTGGTCAGAGAAAGACAGAAGAAGAGTGTTCCCCAAGGATATTCTACGACAAGAGAGAGATCCTTCACCCAGAATACGCCATGAACACTCGGTGGAAGATCCCCACCCGTCTCTCCCCTTACATCCTCCCTCAGCTCTCATCTCGCTTGTGAATCTCCTCCCTTCCCCAACCTCCCCCTTTCTGCAGTTCACTGACCAGATGAATGAGCTGGTCCCTGCTGGACCATGCAGTCCAAAAGTCTTGGTATTAATTGTCTACAGAACTCCAAGTTTCCTTGTAAGTTTTATCAACAACTTCTCTGAGCTGCTGCTGATATCACAACAGATTTAAACCGTGTTGTTGTTGGTGATTTTAACATTCGCATTGATAATCCCACAGACAAAAACAGTGAATTATGTGGCATTAGAAACTTTTGATCTGCTACAGCATAAAAATGAGACATGCAAATGAGGACACGGGCCAGATTTGGTAATCAGCAAGGCTGTTGATATTTCTTTACAATGTTGTGAAAGATGTTGGTCTTTCTGGCCATTTCTGTGTTTTGAAGTGTCAGTTTCTCCATTTGCCAAAATTGAGTCAGTTTATGTGAGAAAATGGTTTATAAATGATAAGACTGCTCACCTTTTTATGGAAGTCACGTCTACGTCAGTGAGCTCAAGGTCTGAGTCTGCTGATGTGCTTCTTTATCATTCTGAATCTAAAACACTTTAAATTATTGATGTTATTGCGCCTGAAAGGGTAAAAGTATTGTCTGGTAAACAGAAAGCACCAAAGATAAACTGTCCAGCTGTTGCAAAGCAAAAGAGAGAATGCAGGAAAGCTGAGTGTAAATGGAGGAAAAGCAAAATACACATTCATTATGAAATCTTTAAAGAAAGCCTTCACACTTACAACACTTATCAATAATAATTGGCTGCTTTTTGCCACTGTTGAGAAACTAACCCCCAGCACAGTTAGCTCCTGATTTTATGAATAAATTGGTGTAATAAGTTTCCATATTAAAATCAAAAACGCCAGAATCACCATGGAAACATCAACACCAAACATTGGAGCTCCCACAGAACTGCAGCCAGACAGCAACAGTTTGATCAGATTGTCAACATTTAGTCCTATCAGAGCTAAAACCCTGGAGGAGGTAGTTAAGAACCTAAATTCATCATCATGCTGTTTAGACACTTTACCAGCCAACTTTTTTTAAATTAGTTTATGCATCTCTGGAAACAGATGTGCTGAAAATTGTCAATACTACTTATCAATACTACACTCTTATCAGACATTTTTCCCAAATCTCTGAAAACTGCAATTTTCAAGCCCCTTCTGAAGAAGAGAAGCTTAGATCCTTCAGTAATAAAAAATAAATAAAACAAAAATACAGGCTGATCTCTAGGCTTCTCTTTAGGGGGAAAATTATTGAGAAAGTTGTATTGATCCAACTGAACAGCTTCAAACGGTCTTTTAGACAAATTTCAGTCAGGCTTTTGAAAAAAAAATCATAGCACTCAGACAGCACTGATCAAGGTCTTGAATGATATTTATCTGAACACTGATTCACGTAAAACATCTGTCTGGTGCTGCTGGATCTTAGTTCAGCCTTTGATACTGTGGACCACAAAATCCTTCTTGACAGTTAGGAAACATGGATGAGGTTATCAGGTCTAGTTCTTACTCTCACATATCTTGAAGGCAGGAGCTTTGTTGTTTCCATCAACAAAAAAAAACTGAGCTCATACCCATGTGTGGATTCCCTCAAGGGTCAATTCTTCGATCTCTGTTATTCAGTCTCTACATGCTTCCCTTAGGTCAGATCATACATTAACGGCAATGTTATTCCATACTGATGGACATATGATGAAAAACACACAAAGGATGCAGAGCTAACAAGAAACTACAGAGTAAGAGACTGACTCTAAGACATCAGCTGAAAGAACTTTGAAGCCGTGTCTCTCCTCTCTCATCATTTGAAATTATACTTACTTCCCAACTGTATTCCTACAGCACCAAAGAGCTTTACGACCTTCACCCATTCACACACACACACTGGTTGTCGGTGGACCTGTCATACAACGGCACTGGCTAGACAACCAAAAGCAACCAGGGATTTAGTGTCTTGCCCAAGGACACTTCGGTTGGCACAGGAGGAACTCGGGCTCAAACCACCAACCTTCAGGTTCATGGCCAAACACTCTACCAGCTGAGCCACTTTCCCCACAAAAATGTGAAATCTCCTGGGAATAAAATGGATGAAATGACAGCACTGGCCCAGAGTCCTGTTAAATTTAGAATTGAATTTAAAATATTACTTCTTACATACAAAGCTCTAAATGATAAATCTCCAATCTATGTGAAAAATCTCATAGTTCTTTACTGTCCTAGTAGAACACTCCGCTCCCTGAATGCAGGTTTACTTGCTGTTCCAAGAGTCTGTAGGTGTAGGAGCTAAGACCTTCCTTTCTGATAAAAGGTTTAATCCTGTAGTCTCTTAGACCACCTCCTAGCTATGCTGCTATAGGCCTAGGCTGCTTAGGGGAGTCCTATTGTCCATTGAGTATCTTCACCCAGTCTCTGATCTCAGTCTCAGATTGTCTTGAATCATTTCGTAGAATCAACGTTATCTTCTGTAGTCTCTCTCTTCTCCTTTCTCTGGCACTCTTGTAGTGGTGCCGTCAACTACACCTGTCAATTGGAGGCTGCTGTGAGATGCTTGCCAGAGTGGCCTCCTGCAGTCATGATCTGGGTTTCTAAAACGCCAAGAAATGACTGGTTGTAAATAGGTGCTATATAAACTGAACTGAATTGAAATGAAATGAAATAGAATTAGAATTAGAATAGAAAATTGTGATTTCTTCCTACCATCATTTTTTTTCCAAAATGGCCCATAGTGCTTTATTAGGATCCAACTGGCCAACTAGTTTGAAGAACCTCAACAAGATTTTCTCCTGAGTAAACGCTAACTGCAATCTCAAGATCAGCGTGCACACCTGTGAAGTGCCTTCCCTCCCCTCCTTCCCCCCTCCCTCCATCTTTCCCGTAAAATTCACATTAAAATGCATCTAAAAATGTAAACACGAAATTCTCATGTAACTTCAGTGGGGGAATACCGGTAACAAGACAGATAACAATATAAAACACAAAATAAACATTTGTTTATCTTTTTTTCATTCATGCTATTTATTTTTTCATAGTGACACAGGAAGTGGAGGATCCACTCCATGAAATAGGTTTTGGATCCAATGTCAATTTAAGCCCTGCATTTAAACCCCACTCTGGAAGCCAGGGCGGTTCATTTTAACTCTGGACTCTGGAGTGGTGCAGGTCTCGTCTGTGACTGCAGCAAAGAGTGTAGCAGAGGCTGCTGGAAGACTGACCACCTGTAGGTGCTTGAACACGGGGAGGGGCTCACAAAAGCACCCACTGAGGACAGTAGAGCGATACGTACATTCACTTCACAGTGTCCAAAACTCCAGAAAAGTCTTGAAAACACCAGAAAAAAGTTGATAAAATTGTTGCTCGTCACTTCTGACAAAGAAGTTGCCTGGGGGTTTTGGAAAGTCGCCAAGTTGAACAGACATTTAGAGTAAGAGTAAAATAAATAAATAATTGTTAAAATAATTGTCAGTTTTAATTTATAAATGAACAAGCCCAGCCCTAATACACACTTACATACATACATACTAGGTTTGCAACGATAAACAAAATTCATGGTTCGGTTCAATACTTTACTGTCACAGTTTGATATTTTTTCGATACAAAAGAAGAGAAATTTCCATGCCTTTTAAAATTAGCAATTTATTGAAATTAATTACAAACATTTGTTTAAACTCAAAAGAAACAGTTTTTAAATCAATCATTGCTGAAATAGCAAATAATAATAAATAAATGAAATAAAATTAATGTATCTTAGATCAGACTGCAACATTCTGTTACCTCATCAGAAACACATCAGCCTCCAAAGCGTCGGTCAGCAGACTCTTATTTCAGTAGTTGGACAATAAATGGAAACATTCAGATAAATGTAAATGAAACAAAGTAGCGCTAATATGTAGACCGTTGTTGTTCCATTTCTTTAATTCATTAATACATTACTAACTGAAGTACCTAATCCAATGTATACATGTATATATATTTTTGTGTGTTTTTTTTATTTTCTCTAACTTGGTTTTATTATATTTTATTTGTTGTTGTTTTTTTTCATACTTTCATGACTTCGTTTATTATCATACCTGATTTGTAAATATGTTAAGGCTTTGGCAACATTGTGCCAATAAAGCTCGTTGAAATAGAAAATTGCAGACAGATGTGTAGGAAATGTTTATGTGTTGCCTGGCAACAGCCTTGCAGTTGCAGAACTATTTGTGTTGGTGGAGCTAAATGAATGATTAAATAAACAAACAAATCATAATCTCTTGTCACTTATTACTGCTAACTAATAAAATGCGCTTGTAGAACTTTTGTATAACAGCAACATCAGACTGGAGGTGGCGCTGTTGAGCTGAATATCAGCACTGGTGTGAT
>JBAMYA010041206.1:0-15267 GCA_037176975.1 Arrhamphus sclerolepis | reverse complement strand
TATATATATGTATATATATATATATATATGTGTGTGTGTGTGTGTGTGTGTGTGTGTGTGTGTGTGTGTGTGTGTGTACATGATTTTTAAAATTTCCTGCTTTTCTACAATTCTATTTTTCTTTCACTTTGTCTACTTCTCTATCTGCACACAGATGAGCTTTATGCTCAAAAACTCAAGTACAAAGCCATCAGTGAAGAACTGGACCATGCATTAAATGACATGACCTCTATGTAAGTAGTGATATGTTTCATGAGACAATTTTTAGGGGAAAATTTATTCTTAATGTTTCTTTTTAAGAAGTATTTCTTTCATTACATTCATACATATCTCTTTTACTTGAGACTTGAGTTTTCATGAAGTTTTTTGAGCTGCAGTGGATGGTGAATGGCCCCCAAATGGGAAATTACTGGATTTAAGCAGAAAGATTTAAACATAAGTGGAAACATTCCAGAAGGTGAGAGGTACCAACTAGTGGATCGTGCTCCACTGTGGAAATTTTTAAGAGATGCGCTTACCTACAGGTGGCCACAAGGTCATCGATGCTGGTCATGGTGGCAATTCTCACACCAGGTGGTGGACACCACAGCTGACAAGGACTGTCAAGCTAAAGGAGGAGTCTCTTTGAGTTTACAGTAGTACAGTAGTAAGTTGTTTTTTGTACATTATAGTAGTAATTTGAATTAATTCCTGGTGGGATCTGGGAACTAGGGCTGCCCTTTCCAGTGCCAGAAGAGCCAAGGGATCACTGGTGTCAGGATTTTATATCTACAGTCTCCAAATGATGTGGCCCTATAGGCGTCATCAGGTGGGCACTTTTAAATGTCACTAAACACATCTGAATGTCAAGTGCTGGTGATCAGGATCAGCACCAAATCTGACACCACGGTTCTAAGTTGGAAAAGGTTATCTCAAAAAGTGCATCCTGTCCACAAATGAAGGAAGAATGGAGTGGCACATAAACAGCTGGATCAGTGCGTTGCTGTGATGCAGATTCTACCAGACTGGTAGTGAAGAGAAAAGTGAGCCTCCCTTTCTTCTGTATTAGGAGGACCCATTTGAGGAGTTTTATAATGCCTCCTGGATGCCTCCCTTTCATCTGGTGACATGAAGTCATATACATCCTCTATTGATTTGAAACAATGAGGATTGCTAAAGACATTCTAACATGGTGGAATCCAAGGACTGGTGAGTGTGAAGGCCACCATCCAGGATGAAACAACTAACATCTGGGAATATGTCCAGAAAATGGCCCCCACTGATGAACTGCTAAGTGAATGTCTCAGGCAGAAGAAACCTGATATGGAAGAGGGGGAGCCACCATCATGAAAGGACAAACCCTTACATGGAATGTATCAATCCTCCCAGTGGCTAGAAAAGACTGGTCTGAAGGATAGCATGGAGGCACTGATCATGGCAGCACAAGAACAGGCCCTGAATACAAGAGCAATAGAGACTGGGGTCTACCACACCAGACAGGATCCCAGGTGGAGACTGTCCAAAGAAGCCTCTGAGACCATCCAGCACATAATGACAGGGTGTAAGATGCAGGCAGGTACAACATACTTGGAACGCCATCACCAAGTAGCAGGAATAATGTTCAGGAACATCTGTGCCGAGTATGGGTTGGAGGTCCTGAAGTCCAAATGGGAGACACCCCCAAGGACTGTAGAGAATGAAAGATTTAAGATCCTGTGGGACTCCCAAATCCAGACTGATAAACTGGTGATGGCCAATCAGCTGGACATTGTGGTGGTGGACAAGTTCCAGAAACAGGCAGCGGTGATGGACGTAGCAATTCCAGACAGTAACATCAAGACAAAGGAACACAAGAAGTTCCAGAAGTACCAAGAGTTGAAAGAGAGATAGAGAAGATCTGGAAGGTAAAGGCTAGAGTAGTGCCAGTGGTGATCCGAGCTCTCGGGGCTGGAGCCTCCAAACTGGGAGAGTGGCTCCAGCAGATCCCAGGAACAACATCAGAGATCTCTGTCCAGAAGAGCACAGTCCTAGGAACAGCTAAGATCCTGCAGAACCTTCAGGCTACCAGGCCTCTGGTAGAGGACTTTTTTTTTAATCCGGCCACCACACACACACATACACATATTATACTATTTGCTAAATTGATTAATTTCCCATTTGGGATTTTTGGGGATCTTATTTGTTTTCATTTAATTGAATGCCAGAAGGAAAATTTTAGAAGTTTTTTTAAAAGTCAGACATTTACAAGTACAGTGGTACCTTGAGTTACAAGGGTCCCAACATACAAGTTTTCCAAGTTACAAGCCATCATTCTTTGATGTTTTGCTTTGACTTGTGAGCAGAATTTGAGTTACGAGTTGAAGCTTCAGTCATGCCACCACTAGTCGTCGTGGTGAGTGAATCCAACCAGCGTCTCGAGTCTCACTCGTTCAACTTCACTTTACCTGACCAAGGAAGCAGCTCTTGTGTTTTGTGCTCACATTTGTGAAATTGTTCAGCCAAAGTTTCATTGAAAGAGTTCATTGAAAAGAAACACCCAGAAAAAAACTGCCACTGGTCGCGCAGCTGCGCTATAAGGACACTCATTTCTGGAACATTCTGAAAGCCAAATTCAACTGAAACACACTGCAGATGAAACTGAGGAAAGTGTGGCGAAAAAGATAAATGTGAGTGAGGATGTTTTTTTTGTTTTCAAAGTTGCAAACCTTCTTGCTGTGAGGCAACAGTGCTAACCACCAAGCCTCCGTGCTGCCCTTCTTTACATTCTCTTTATTATAATTTTTTTTTTTTTTTTTTACGATTATTGATCCTCGTGGGGAAATTCTGCCTCCGTATTTGACCCATCTGGGCTACTGGACCCAGAGTGGTGGGCTGCCGCAGTGCAGCGCCCGGGGAGCAGGTGGGGGTTTCTAGTGCCTTGCTCAGGGGCACCTCATCCATGGATGTGGACGCGGGGAAGCATTTGTTCAGCACTCCGCCCGTCCACATCATTGGTACTGGTACCAGTAGGTTCTTATACCAATGTTTAAAGAATGTTTAAATAAAGACCCAAAAAAAACATTGGGGTGGCTTTTTTGGAAGGATGGAACTGATTAATGGCATTCCGTTTTCAATGGGGAATATTGACTTGACATGGGAGCTATTTGACTTACGAGCTCTGTCACGGAACAAATTAAACTGTAACTCAAGGTACCACTGTGTTATGATTACTGTCCTCATTAAACAATTTGAGAAAGCCAGGATGATGATGTCATGGTTTTGGAAGTTTGTGATAGGTTGACTGACAACAATTGAGGCACACTTCCAACACATTGCTTTCTTGAGTGGCATCATGGGAAAATCAATATAAATCAGACAAGATATTCGGAAGAGAGGTGTGGACCTCCACAAGTCTGTTTCATCTTTGGATACAATTTCCAGATGCTTGAAGGTGTACATTTATGTTTTCAAACAATTATATGCATGTATGAACCATGGGAATGTCCAACATACCTCTTATGAAGGAGACGGGTTCTGTGCCCCAGAGATGAACATGCTTTGGTGTAAAATGTCATTTTGCAACCCCACAACAAAAGCAAAACATCTTTTGAAGATGCTGGCTGGTGAGTAAGTGTCACTTTCCACAGTGATACAAGTCCTGTACCAACATGTGCTGAAAGACCCCTCAACAAGGAGGAAGCCATTACAACAATACACAAAAAGGACATATATCTGACTCAGTTAGACCGTCAGGGTGATGGACCAAAATTCAAGAAAACAATTGAGATGGTTGCAGATGATCTATTCTGGCATTTAGCAAATAGCAATAATTTTGGCAATCCTAGCTGACATAAATGTCTGATTTAATATGAAAAACTGAGAAAGAAAAAGTGGTTATGTGTTCCTAAAATATGGTGGCACCCCTGTTGTGATGCTTAAACCTCATTAGACCTTAAAGGTAAAAGCATGCAATTGTGTCTGAAAGAGAAACTTGCACTTAATGAAACAACAAACTTTTCACGAATCCTTTTTTGTTCGGTTTCAGCTAAGTGACCAGCAGCTCTACAAACTGCTCGTTTCTTTGGCTCCTGGTTCCACTGAACTCCCAACTCCCTCATCATATATATTGTTCTTCACCAGATGAGATATGATCCAATGGAAATTGTTTGTTTCTTTAAAAATTGTTGTCTGCACTAGTCTCACCAAAAGCAAGCAAGAAAGAAAAATAAAACAATACATCAATGCATCTGTCTCACGGTGTTTGTTTTAAACTCTTTTAAACTTTTTTTTCAGACCCATGCTGAAGTAAGTCCATTTCCCTTCTTTACCTACAAAACAAAGTCATGAAAATTTTTGTAAACTTTTTGTTATTTTGGAATGGAATTTTTCTATCATTTGACCTTCCTGGCCCAAATATAAGAGAAGGCTGCAACTAAAAACGCAGTGATGAAACAACCTTCGTGTTTGATAAGCTGGAAGGTGTTGACACTGTTCATGATTCAAATGACCCCTATTTACTACCTCACAGCTTGGACGTCATCATATTTTTTTAAGCCCTCTTAGAGATGCTCTACAAGGACATCCTGATCTGATTGGCTCCCCACAACTTTTGGGCACTTTAACAAGCTACTATGGAGCTACACAGGCCTGCTGAGCAAATTCAAATTTACTAGCGGTAGATCTAGATTTCTAGGCAATGATAACAGTGTTCTTTTTTTAAGATTTGTGCAGGACAACTGTTGAAAAAAATTACACAAATTTTGGGGGGAAGCATTTGTCAGTAATTTGAAGGAATTTCATCATTCTTGAGAAATTGCTGAATACGGCCTTTTTCTCAAAATATTAGCCAAAAACACAAATCACTGAACAGGTATGAGCAAATGATGCAACAGCGTAAAATTCTCGGACTGCCAGCAAAAAGAAAGCTTCATTTAAAAGAAAATACCAAGATTCAGAATCAGAATCAGCTTTATTGACCAGGTTTGCATAAACAAACAAGGAATTTGACTCTGGTTAAGTTTTACTCTCAAAGTACATCACAAAATACAACACTCACTTAATGTATAAGATAAAAAGAAAAACATTATGAGGGTGAAACATTATAACAGCATATACATCACTATCTGCAGGCCCTAGGGGGCCGGGACCGCCCCCCAAGGTGCGAAAAATAAAATTAATTGAATATTTTTTATTTTATCATAGTAGCTAATTTTGTGTCAAGGCATTCTAATGTTGCATTATTCCTCACCAAGACATTAAAGATATATTTTTTTTAAATGATCTGATTTTGTTTGAAAGCTAGGCTATACATGTGACGTAGGCACGTAGCCCATGTCAGTTATCGTGCATTTTTGAAAAGCAGCCTGTGAGTTGAGACCGGCTAACTCTTTCTTTGCTGTTTCACAATGGATAGACTCAAGTGGTTTAAAAACCCAGTCACCTCGGGCTCGGGTAAACTGACAAACGCTAAATGTTCGCGAACAAGACCCTGGACGACCTTGTGAGCCAGAACCCATTTCTCTTTGCTCTGTGGAGCCGGACTCTGCCAGGACCTGCAGCAACCACATAGCAGAGGCCAGCAGGTCAAGTTTAACCGCGTATTCACTATCCCCTGTTGGATCCGTGGGAGACCTCAGCACAGACAAACCCAACCAGGTCTTGTTAAAGAAATACCCAGTTAGATGTTTTGGTTCATTTTCATCTTGCTGGTATTTGAACAGGGACTTTCTCGAGTACTCGGTGGAAAAGGACATTGTTATGCCTGCAAAAATTCAAATTTGTATCATCAGACGCGATCTTCTCCATTATGGGATTTAATGATTGGAAACATGCTGTTGAGACAGGCAAGTGCTTAAATAAGCATGCAGCTTCAAAAGAACATTTATCCTGTGAAGCAAAGTGGACAGATTCAGAAAAACGCAGGGAGACAGCAAAAGAGATGACTGGTCTCCTACATTCAGAGCAACTGGCTCGCAACAGATACTACATGTCAGCCACAACTGATATGCTGGAGTTTTTAGTGATGAATCAACTGTCGTTAGGTGGAGATAAAGCTGGTTTTGCCGAAGTGCTGGGTGATAATAGCTCAATGGGCCTGTTCTTGTCTCTCTTCGAGTACTCCATGAGCAAACATCCAGAACTGGCACGGATTACCAAAGCAATCCCACAAACTGCAGGCTATACCAGCCCACAGATACAAAATGAGATGATTGAAATAGTTAAATTTGTGTTCTAAAATCTGCTGCTCAAAAGAAAGAATCAGGGAACAGAATTACATGTCAATTCAACATTTATTTTATCAGAATATTTTTTGGCTGAAGGTCCATTCGTCTGACACCAACAGGGGCATATCAGAGAATGAACACAGAAGACTGCTTCTGAGGGTTTTTATGAACAGAAAAGGGGAAGTTCCTCCACTAGTTGTAAACTCCAATCTTATCAGGCTTCACCAGAGGTGAAGGTTTGACCCTCAACTTAGAATCTTTAAATTATTCTGTTCCCATTCATTGTTCAACCTAAACAATAAGAGGAGGCTCAAGTCATCAACTTTAAGCAGTCAGAAGTCAACAGAATTTGTGAAAAACAGGAAGGATCCTACTCCAAAGTAATCACTCAGCAGCGACTAAACGCTGGCTACTTTAAACCCAGATGCTGAGGATAATTTCCTGAACCCATCAAAGATAACCGCTCTGCTGGCATTTACTGAACCGGATGTGGCTGAATCAGAATATACTGTGGCTTGTGAGTTCCTGGTTAAAAAATTGACTGACACCCCGGTTCCACCTGAAGATGGACAATGGACAGTAGCCAACATCCTTAGCACATTTAATTGTGCATTCTAGGCTATGCTGACTGTTATCACAGCCTACACCCTTGCCCTAACTTCAGGAGCTTCCACAGTGTTAAGATTTGATCAAATGACTTAGATTTTTTTGTAAAGACTCTACATGAGAAGTTACTCTTGGGCGCCATCCTGTTTATCCTCAGTCCTGGCTGTTTTAGACTTTTAAGGTGCTGGGTCCTTCTTTTGTTTAAATAAAGTTATAAACAGAAACAGATAACTCAAAAGATTGACAGGTTTAGGTGTCTTTTCCAGCATTTGGCTTCATCAGATAAGGCTAAGGACCCCCACACAGAACCCCTCCTTTGTTTAGGTATAAAGACTAGAGAGAATCCCTGTCCTTGGTTCATTCTCTGGCATGCCTTGGTGGTGTCAGAGGAATGGACCTTTGGACGAAAAATATTCAGCATGATAAAATAAATGTTGAACTGACATGTAATTCTGTTCTCTGATTCTTTTCTTGGAGAAGACAAAGAACATATATCTTAACAACAGCAATGTGTGAAAACTCATTTTCCATGCGAAAAAACATGTTTTCGGAGCTTCAGCGCAGTATGCTGCACAGACACAAGGCCCAGCTCATTCAGCTTGTCTTTGAAAAGGAACTCACTCGCAAGTTTAAGTCTGAATGGAAGGATGCGTTGCTAAGGGGGTTCAGCTTGGAGCCTCCATCCACCTCTAGATGCACATGCGCTTGGAGCGTGGTTGTGTGGTCTCCATGGCTACCATTTTGACCAACAACGTTGATCGGCATGCTCATTTAAATACACATTGACATTCACAAGGTGCTTTGCATTGTCCATTTATGGATGAATGTGGGCGTGTAGAGGGCAGGACAGGAGGCGGAGCCTTGTATGCAAACATGAACATGGAGCTGTGATCTATGAAGGGAAATTGTTTGCTGATGTGCGTACGTAGGGTTTTATAAATCGGAATCCTTTTTTTGCATACAAAAATTCTAACTTTTTGGTGCTAGAAATCTTTCAGGATGAAATCTATGTAATGTTTTATAAATGAGGCCCCTGGATGGAGGGAAGGTCAGCTGCAATGGTCCTTTCTGCAGTCCTGATTGTCCATTGCAGTCTGGCCCTGTACCATTTGGAGGCTGACCCACACCAGTAATGGAGGTGCCGATGACAGACTGAATGATGGCTGAGTAGAAGGTAGTCAGCATCTCTCTAGGCAGATTAAACTTCCTTAGCTGTCGCAGGAAGTATAATCTCTGCCTTTTTCTGAACTGAGTTAATGTGCGGTGAGCATCTTAGGTCATGTGAAATGGTTGATCCCAGGAACTTGAAGGAGTCCACAGTGGACAAGGTGTCATTATGGATGTTGGGGTGGGGGGGCTTCTCCTAAAGTTCACTGTCATCTCCAAGGTCTTCTTGGTGTTTAACTCCAGGTGGTTCTGGCTGCACCACTGGACCAGCTGTTCCACCTCTTGTCTGTAAGCAGAATTATCACCATCCTGGATCAGACCAGTGATGGTGGTGTCATCAGCAAACATCAGGAGTTTAACAGACGTGTTCTTTGAGGTGCAGTCATTGGTATAGGGAGAGAAGATCAGCTGAGAGAGAACACACCTCTGTGGGGCACCAGTGCTGATGGGGTTTTGGGTGAGATGCTTACCAGTCTAACTTTCTGCTGCCTGTCAGACAGGAAGCTGATGATCCACTAACAGGTGGTGGCAGGCACTGTGACACATTCATCACAGGTGATACACAAGCTCCTCCCCTGCTGTGTTTAACTGGCAGTAACTGACCAGCTAATGAAGCCAAGAAAACCTCAAAACTGCTTCACCACATTGAGCACCCTACATTAAAAGACAAGACCTTGGATATTTTCTAAAGAAAAAAACCTGAACATGAAGGACAAAAACTAGGGTGACCATACATCCCCTTTTGCCCAGACATGTCCTCCTTTTTGGCAATAAAATTATGTCTGGGGGGATTTTATGAAATTATAAAATGTCTGGGTTTTGCTCAGTTTGTTTTACAGACCACTAAAATTTATAATAATTATTATGATGTACCTGTCAAGATATTGAACATGCACGCCGCATGTATCATGATGCAAAAGACCCAGGCCACTACTTCGCTCAGATCAAAACAGAAAACATGCTCTGACTACTAGCATGTGCTCTCAGACAGCAAATGCTGAAACGTAAATGCACCTTCACCAGACATCCCAGGAAGTTCCAGAAGTCTCCCACATTTATATAGCAGCTCCCTGATGCCCACAAGTCAGACAAATCTTTCAGAACCTGGAGCAAGTGGTCAAAAGTGCACACGGACATGCAGACAGGTGAGAAAGACTTTTTTCCGATCACTTATGGGAAGGAGAAGGAGAGGCCATACGCAGAACGCAACAGAAACGGTAAAAGCTGAGGGTCTAACTTTTCTCTCAGCCACTGTCAAGAACCGCATCACTCACAATAAAATAAACAAAAAAAATTCCCAACATTCACCCGCATGTCTCTTTTGGGTTTTCAGAATATGGTCACCCTAACAGAAACAGTTATCAAGGGCCACCGCTTCGAAAAATGTGCCTGCACTGAAAAGATCATTCTTAGTTGCTAAAGGGGAAGAACTGATTCTGCTGCTACTGAGGACATTTGGGATAACCTCTCTGAAGAGGCTGGGTTTTCTGAGGTGACAGCCACCAAAACAAGACTATGGAGTAGACTGGATATACAAAACACAATTTGAACGTCACCGTCTCCCATCACCCCCAGAGGGGACCTTATAGTTCAGGGAAACCAGCCCAGGGCTCCCACTGATTCTGTTATGGTGAGCTCATATTTGTACAGTGTGTGGTTACTCCGATTGAGAAAAAAAAATTAACTTTTATTTATGTGTAATCATTGCATGACATATATAAGTTGAGACAGGCCTAACTTGAATTGTTAAAAAATTTGATGTCTGTCTGATGGAATTTGAAAGACCCTGAGCGGTCCTGTACTGTACAAAGTTGGGAGACTAAATAAGAGGTGCAGGTGTTCTTTTTCTTCTCATGAATTTACAGAAAATCCTCCCACAAGTAACAGATCTCATGAGAAACAATCCTTACAGCATTACAGCTTCAGTTGGGCTATAACTCTCTCCATGCCAACTCCTTGTACAAGTTAATAAAACTTCTTGACTAGACTTTGATGTTTCCATGAAGAATTCTTTTATTTACAGTGTGCAGGGTGAAAGGGTCTCTGTTGTAATTACATTATAGGTTTGTATTTATAAGGTGACTATTGCATCATCATTTGTTGCAATATTATAGTGTAGAATTTAGGGTTGTTGAAAAAAATCGATTCACACAAAAATCACAGTTCTTATCCACCATCCTCCTTAAGTAAAACATAATAGTTTTGAATTGAAAATTGTGATCCCAAGAATCAGAATAGAATAGAATCATAAGACACTGGAAAATTCACACCTCTAGTAGAGTTATTATAACTGCGTAATTGTGGAGGAAAATGTACTAATCACACTTAGAATTACACTTGGATATATTCATTATATTCACTTACACTCAGGTTTATTCATTTATTAATCTACGCTCAGTTATGTTCCACAGTTATTAAAGACACCTTATGCCTTAAGAACCTAAGTGAAGAGGTCAAGAGAACTAGATGATCCGGCTAGGGGCAAAGAGTCTTTAAATCTAATCACCAAAGATCGTTAATTGCTAATTTATCCAGGCAGAAGAAACAGGAAAGAGACAGAGAGAATGTTTAGTCTTCCGTACTCCTTATCCAGCCACCGAGGTCTCAGGGGAAGCTGCTGGGTTTGTGATCACCATGTGTCTGTGTGCCACATGTAAATGTATAAATGTACCTGTTTCGGGCTGCTCCTCAGAGCTCTCTCTGATGTGTTTGACCATCTGCAACAGTTTCTCCTCGTACGCAAGTGTAACAAACCTCTGTGATTTTGACCATCTCTCTGGTGCTCTTTTGTTAAATAGAAATTTGCCACGCCAGTAATATAAAGTGCAATTGTTGCATTCAGATAACATGTCATAAACTGACAATGGTTTTTGTTATTGGAACTCTTGCGTCTTTACCTGGTTCATGGAAAAACTTTCATCCATGAAATTGGCCCCTGATACAAAAACATTTGCCAACCACTGCTCTATGGCCTAGAGCCTTTAAAATTTTTACATTATATCACATGACATGTTATGTACAATAAAATGATGGGTAGAACGAGGTTTGACCTTTGACCAGGGGGTGGGTCAATGCTTTCAGGAAGCACAGCTGCATGTATGTAGCACTGGATTATCTGAATTTCATTTGGAATTTTCTTTGGAGTTCAGCGTTATTTCCCTCTGTACTTGTAACGGATTGGCAAAGATGTTTTTCTGTGGAAAAAAGAATATCTCAGCACCCAGGGCCAGCTCTACCTAATTTAGTCGAGATTACTTTCTGGCAGCAGCTTTCCAGGGATTCTGTCTCCTGAAGTGTTTGTTGACATCTCTCTCATGGATGGAAAGTGTCATCACTCCTCCACGCCACTGTGTACTGTGGTGAATTTATGCTCGTCTTCCTGAGGTCGGTAACAGCTCCATGTAGAAACAGCTCAGTCTCACTAGCTTGAATGTGGGAGGAGCTCAGTGGATCTACGCTCAACAGTGGAGCCCAGGCGGAGTAGTCGAGCACAGATCCACTGAGCTTTCAACACAGAGTGCATTGTCAGAAGACAAGTTGATAAAATAAAAATTCTGTATCGTTTGATACATGTGTGTACTGAACCGAGAAAACTGAATCGAACGGTTCAATACAGATACATGTATTGTTGCACCCCTAGTACAAAGGTAGTGTCACATACCTTTCAAGGAGGTAAGACGCATAAACGATGTTTGAACATTGAAAGCGACGTCAACTTCTCGGATGTCTGTTTATGACAGTTGAGATGTGGAGTCCCCGGGGAACACAGTCGAACGCCTTTTCCAAGTCCACAAAGCACATGTAGACTGGTTAGGTGAACTCCCATGACCCCTCCAAGACTCCAAAAAGGGTGTAGAGCTGGTCCAAGTTCCACGACCGGGATGAAAACCACACTGCGCCTCCTAAATCCAAGATCCAACCATTTGACAGACCCTCCTCTCCAGTACCCCTGAATAGCCCTTCCCAGAGAGGCTGAGGAGTGTGATCACCCTATAGTTGGAACACATCCTCCAGTCCCCCTTTTTAAAGAAGGAGACCACCACCCCAGTCTGTAGTCGACTGGACCCTGCCACCATGCAGCTTCTTAACTACCTCAGTGACCTCAGCCCCAGAGATAGGAGAGTCCACCCCGGAGTCCCCAGCTTCCTCATCAGAAGATGTGTTGCTGGGATTGAGGAGGTCTTTGAAGTATTCCCTCCACCGATCCACAACGACCCGAGTCAAGGTCAGCAGTTCCCCACCCCCACTTGTACAGTGTTGATGGAACACTGCTTCCCCTCCTGAGACGCCGGATGGTGGACCAGAATTTCTACAAGGCCATTCGGAAGTCATTCTCCATGGCCTCTCCGAACTCCTCCCATGCTCGAGTTTTTGCCTCAGCAACTGCTGAAGCTGCACTCCGCTTGGCCTGCCAATACCTGTCAGCTGCCTCTGGAGTCCTACAGGCCAAAAAAATCCGATAGGGCTCCTTCTTCAGCTTGATGGCATCCCTCACTGCTGGTATCCACCAGCAAGTTCTGGGATTTCCACCTCGACAGGCAACGACAACCTTATGGCCACAGCTCCAGTGCTGTTAAATCCTTTAAATCAATCCATAAGTCAGACAAATATTCATAATTTCACCTGTTTTTTAATGTGAAAACCTTTACTGGACATCATGCCACTGAAAAACGCTAAGCTTGGCAAACAATCAGTTAAAACGGCCCCATGAGAGAGTGCGGCCAATATGGATACCGCTAATGCTAACATGATGGTGCTGGTTACCGCAGATGAAGCACAGGAGACGCCAACCAATCATTTTATTCTCAAATATTGCTGAGAGGAGATATGAATAATCTACAATCTACCGACATGCTGAACACAATTAAGGAAATCAAAGCGGATATACAATCACTCTCTCAAAGAATTGAGGAGACAGAGGTGCAAATTTTGCAAGCAGAAGATGATGTAACTTCCTTTCAAAGCAAAGTTAAGTCTGGAGAAAACAGTGGAGGTGCTTTGTGACAGAGTTGTGGAGCAAGAGGACAGGAGCAGGCGACCAACCTAAGACTGGTCGAGCTACCTGAAAAATCAGAGGGATTGGATTTGTGTGGTTTTTTTGGAGATGTGGCTCTGAGAAAAACTAGGTGAAAGCTTCACCTCGTCCCACTTCGTGGAGAGAGCTCACAAGATCGGGCCACTTAGCTATAAATCTACATCTCCGAAGGTGGTTATAATGAAGTTTCTGAGCTATCGGGACCAGGAAACAACCCTGAGAGCCACCAGGAAAATGAAGGGGGGACACTAAGAGAACCAGCGGAGACTCGTAAGCTGCAGCGGTGCTTCGATGGAGTGAAAGCCCGTCTTCGTACCCTGAAAGCCCGGTATGGCATTCTGTATCCAGCCCATCTGATTGTCACACACAATGACAAACGCTGGATTTTAAAGTCCATGGAAGAAGCAGAAGAATATATTGACGACATAAGCTCGCAGGCTGAGGACAACTCCAAAACATAGTTTTATATTCAGTTCTTCCTTTTCTTCTTCTTCTTCTTTTTACATGTCACTACCACAGAGCTATAGCTGTAAAAGGTTCAGGTCTCAGTGGACAGTATAGTAAGTTGTTTTGTTGCCAAATTATTTGCTGGCATGAATCCTAAAAGTAACTGAGCTTTTCAATACGTTTTATTTCTGTACGTGAAAGTATAAATAGTACTGTTACTATTAATTTATTATACCTTTGGTGTATATTTAGCAAATCTAGCGTTAACTCTTTTGATATTTTGGTCAAAGTCTTTTTAATTCTTGCCAGCCAAACCACGTATGACCACTGTTATGTGTGCAGAGTTTCATGTTACCCACTTAGTGGATGCAACATATCATATAACCCAAACTCAAAGTTCAGTAGGGGTTAACACCACATTTCATTTGGGGAAATTTGTGGAGTTTTGGGATGTAGGGCTCACTCTGGATACCTTGTTTTTGTTGACTTTACATGACTTGAATGTGATAATAAGAAGGGGCCAATTTCTTGTATTTATTTACATTTCCAATTACATAATTTATGTCTGATTGTTTTGTTATGAATATATTGAGTTGGAATATTAGAGGCCTGAATATAATGGTGAAGCTTAAACAAGTGCTGGGCAGAATTAAACAGATGTGTTTCTTACAGGTGACACTCTTGATGGGTAAGGATGTGAATAAAATTAGATCTAGGTGGCCTGGTCAGGTATTCTCCTATAGTTTTACAACTCATGCCAGGGGGGGTCATAATACTCATTCACAGGGGGTGAATGGAGCTGTGGGCGGGCCTGGACACTGAGCTTCATGATGATTGGAGGATCAGTCAGAGGGCTGAATCCTGTTTTGATTGACAGCTATCTTGACATATACACCTCTACTCAATCATTGGGAGCTCAGTCACATCAAGGATTTTTCAAGTGAAGTCTAAAGACAAACTACAACCCATTTCTGACACTGTAAATAAAACACACTCATAGTATTTCCTTGTTTCACTTTATCATCATTTCAACATTTCATTGTTCAGTTTAATATTGTTTCGTTAGTTTGTCCACAGACCAGGAACAGAGAGCAGAATTTACAGACATCCCAAGTCTCTGGAAGTTCTGGGACTCTCCTGCATTCAGATAGCAGCTCTCTGATGCCCACAAGTCAGATAAAATGTCCTGGAATCTAAAGCAATCAGTTAAGACTGCACCTAAACGTGCATGTAGGTGAGACAGACTTTTTTCCAGGCCATGTGTGGGAAGGAAAGAGAGAAGCCATACCACAGACTGCCAGTAAAACAGTCAAATCTGCAGCTCTAACTTTTCTGTCCTCCGCTATCAAGCACCACATCACAGAAGGACTGCTGTCATTCACATTCATGTCTGCATTTACATATAAATAAACTGACAGTTTATGAGGTACGGTCTTAGCTTCTTAGTTCAGATAAAACTGAAGTTATTGTAATTGGTCCTAAGCACCTCCAGGAGGCACTCTTGAGCTGTACAGTTAATCGCCTCTACTTCTACTGTGAGGAATTTAGGTGTCATATTCGATGAAGACTTGTGTTTTAACTCTCATGTGAAACAGGTCACAAAGTCAGCTTTCTTTCATTACCGTAATATCAAGAAAATTACAAGCATCCTGACTCGAGAGAATGCAGAGAAATCAATACATGCCTTTGTTATCTCTAGGCTGGATTATTATAATTCATTATTTTCTTGCTGAACAGTTTTGTTAAAAACCTCCAACTAGTCCAGAATGCTGCTGCACCAGTACTAACCAGAACTGGGTATAGAGACCACATCTCACCAGTTCTAGCTTC
>JBAMYA010041195.1:0-15268 GCA_037176975.1 Arrhamphus sclerolepis | reverse complement strand
TGGAAAAACTGGCTTATTTCAATTTTAAATAATGCCACATTTGTGAGATATGGTTCTTCCATGTGCTCCTGAGGCTCCTGTATGTTAAAGCAACACCACATCAGATTTTGCTCTTTAGCACCCTCTGTGGTTGAGAAGCACAACTGTCTATTACCACTGTTGTAAATATTGTTACATTCGAAGCTAGCCGCGTTAGCTTATCCCCTGGCCTGTATCATGAATTAAACTATGAACCAGTGAGCAAACAAAGAGCTTTAGTAATACAGCATAATATTTTAACCAAACTCAATGCACAGAATGTAGAAGGCAAGAAAAATGTATGACGTACTAATCAAATAAATGCTCTCTCTCTCTCTCTTTTACTTGTCTTTTCTGAGATAATACTCATCACTTTCTTCACTGGCTCTGCCATGACGTTCATAGTGATAATGTATGTTAGATCTCTTCATCTTATAGTTAGCATCTGGCTAACTCCATAGAGCAAAGAGTTGTAGGCTTTGACTGGCAGAAAGGAGGGGTGTCATCTTACTTAGTCATAGGACTGGACATGTACGCATGCTCGAGCTGGGGTAGAGATGAAATTTGTCTTTATATATGCAAGCTGAACTACCCCAAAATTTTTTAGAAACTTTGTGGAGGAGGCTTTGCAGTTCCATTGAGTGGCTTTAAGTCATTTTTAAGTCATCACATGTCAATCCTTCCAAACCACTAAACAACACCAAACAAGAGTCAGTAGAATATTTGTCAAAAATCTTTCAGGGTGCCATCTACATAGCTTTACTGGTCAACCCACAAATGCATATTTTCTTACAAACGTGGCAACATTTAAAAGGAAAATAAACTGGCTGTCCAGTATGAGATTCATTACAAGGAGGTGATTTTTCAGATCATTTCTTTGTAACATTTCCTTTTTGTGCTTAGTTTTCATCTACTCTGTTGACAGAAGAGCCAGTGGCAATGATTGGGGATGGTCTGGTGTGCCACTTTATAGTAGGCTACAAACAGGGCCCAACAAATGGACTTTCTTATGAATTATTGCTTCCATGTTCCTCTTCCAAGTGGTAGCTACATCGAGTGCTTTTTAAGAATAAAGAAAAAATAGATGAAAAACAAAAGAGCAAGAATAAAAAAAAAAGTTTAAGACAGGATTTTTGAAGATGTCCAGCATTTTTAATTTATATGTTTGTTGTTTTTTTTATACATTTTTTTTATTAAACTTTTTGCCTTCACAAAGAGTGAAGGCAATTTGAGTTCTAATTCCTTGAAATTGCACAACTTCCCGCCTTTTCTTTGTGAATGTGTGTGCCACAGTGAGAGAGAACAACAACAACAAAAAAAGGAGTTCCCTGCGGAGAGGCAATGGGAGAGTGTAAAGGACTACACAGGGAAAAGAAAAACAAGAAACGGGGGGAGTAGACGTGTTCAGCAGTCCCCTTTTTCCACCGCTGACCTTGTTTGCCCAAAAACTAAAACTATATGTTTTAAATATTTGTGCATTTGGCAGCAGGAACTGCAGAAGAAATTAATAAAACAGGATAGATGACCACAGGTGGTACAGCAGGAACTTCAAAGAGAACGGGAAGTTTGTATGAGTATTTTCTGCTTGATGATGTCAGATAATTTTCATAAAATCCAAAAGGTCTGATTAACCTAAACCTGAGACATCGTATTTCAGAAAGATCTCATTTGAAACACTATATTTTGTTTAAAATCTTGTTAGTCTTAACTTAAGTTTGCATTTTTTTAACTACATAAAGTAATCCTAAACTAACAAGGATGAAGCTGCAACATGTGACTGTTTTGTCAGAAACAGAGTTAAGCATCGCTACATCGCTACATCAGCCCTTCAGGGATCCACACCACATATTAACCTTTAACGTGTTATGCATTTACAAATGACAGTCAGTTAAAATTCATTAACAGTGTTGCAGAATTTTTTTTGATGTGCTAAACAGTATATTGATTTTTACAATGCAAAAGCTATATCACCATGCATTTTTATGTTTAACGTAAAACAGTGAGTTTACTTTTGGGAGATGGAGACGTACTGATTGTGCATAGTGTTTATTGTGCTTCTCGTCCAATTGCAACAAAATGCTGGGAAGGGAAAGGCTAAACAAACAAAGGAGTCCCAGGAGGCAGTTCAAGGCTGCTGTCCTCAGTTCAGCCATCAACTAGTGGGAAGGATAACCGATGTACACACACACACACACACACACACGCACACACACACGCACACACACACACACAAGTATGTGTTAGTGCTATGTGGATCTGCTAGCTTGAATGCAGGTCCAGCTTCTGTCTGGACATTGTTGATGTGTAAAAGAATAAAAAAAAAAAAATAAAAAAAAATCAGATTAGTATTGATTTTAATGTATGGATTTAGAAATAATCCCTGATGTATGTTCATTTTGGCCAAAGAATGTTTTGCCTCCAGTTATGGTGGCAGCTGTTTTTCTTGTTGCTCTAATCATTACAATAATTGGAATATTTTTGTCTTGGTGACTCAAACATCATCATTGATGCTGTTCTGTTCCCCTCTGAGCACAAATTAATACAACACAAACTGACTTTCATTAAGGCCAATTAAGTAATCATTTCCATTTGTTTTATGTTTTAGCTCAACTGCAGAAGCCATGCTGTGTTATTTTATTTATTTTTTTTACTGATTTAATCAGTGCAGCATCTGCTGCTGGAATACTAAAGCATCATCTAAATTAATTGTAATGTGATGTAATGTACTCAATAGGGTTCCCAATGGAGTACCTCCTCCCCCTCCCCCCTCAATAAATATATACATTTAATAAATAAATAAATAAATAGCAAGAGTGAAGTGAACAGACATGAAAGAAGGTAAGCAAGACATTGACTAAGATGGCAAAAGAGAAGTCAAACACCAGGGAAAGAATTTTCAAAATAAAACATGAAATCTAAATACAAAACAAGAATTAAACAGCAAAAGAGAACAAAGACCAAAACTCAGCAAAATAGAAAAAAACAAAGAACCAACCAAACAAACTCAAATTTTAAAATCCTAAGATTATGACAGCATCAGAATGTTTGGAACTTGAACTGCTTGATTTTCAGCTGTAAATACACATTGCAAAAAGATTACAGTATTTACATTCAATCACTTTTTGCCTTTACTTTGTTTTCTTTACTAATGAATTCTGAATTTGGACATATAAATTGACCGTATTGAGGCTTATTTATACCTCTGTGTAGCAGCTACACATGTAGGCTACGTACTTAACCAACGCTGTCTCTGACATTTAGACTTGTTTGTGTCCCTCTGTATTTACACCACCAACCTCTAGATGGCAGTGTGGGTTCTTTTTTGCAGTGCAGTAGCTCGCAGTGTCGACTTTCCTTTTATTAACTTCCTGTATGTATGTCAGAAGTGGCAACAAAACAAATAAATATAGTTTATGTTATTTAGGTGGACGTTAGATGGCATGTTGAACATTAGAACTTGTATGAAACGGTGGGAAATCTGAAATTCGAAGAAGAAACATGAACCAAACGTGTTTCTTGCGGTCCACATTGGCGAGACGCATGTGAAGAGGTGCACGCCAGCCTACACATTCCTTGGACGCAGAAGCAAAAATCAGCCTCTAAGTGTAGCTAGGGTGTCACTTTGAAATGAAAGACTGGGCTGATTTATGTTTCTGTATCAGTCAGCCACACACCCAAAATATTTTCCTGAGAGGAATATTCAAAGTCAGAAAAGGTTTGGTGTGACTGAATAAGCCATTAACTGCATTAGTGTAGAGGTGGAGGAGCGTATGGTGTCAACATTTCACAATCATACTGGAAAACGCAATAAGCTGCTGCTCTGTTGACTGAAGTATGGAAAGAAATCACATTGGTTGCCAGGGTGACAAGTCTGATGTCAATAAGTGGTTTTGGTGCCATCATTGCTACTGAGGAAAAAAAAAAAAGAAAAAACTAATAAAAGAGAATACCATTTTTCCTGTCTTTTTTCAAGAAAGACTTTAATTCCGCGTCTCTTGGTTGAGGGTCTTCGATTAATTTTGCTCCATCACAAACCCACTCTTTGTATAAATCACATTTTGGATGTTTATTCCTTTTACACTGAGAGATGACATTTGTCCAGCACAACAGAATAGATTTCTGAAATTCAGAAATTGATGTCAGAAAATTAAACTTTTACTAAAGGACTGAAATCACATTCCTTTGCAGAGATGGATGATGAAATTCTGGCACCTGCAAACCAAAAGAACTTGAAGAGAAAACGAAGCAATATCACATATGAATATAAAAGTATGACAGAGACATCATCAGGTCTATGCAAGTAATTTAATAATAAATTCAGTGCTGAAGTCTTTTATAAAAATTATGTGTATTCCCGCCCAGCTACTCAGAAACTGTCACTTCTTTCCTAAAGTTGCATCAGAGTGATTGAAGCTCATGACTTATTAGATGTAGAAGGAAAATTGCTTCACAGTGTAGTCCGTAATTCTGCTAAATACTGATAAAAATCTTAAATCCGTCAGTTGTGTCAATGCATAAAGCCTCTAATGTGTACCAACACCACTGCCACGCAACAAGCAGCGGAGCCAGTTCTTCAGTTTGCACATTGGGAATATACAGTAACTGTAGTTTCAGCCATCTTTAGGGATGGATGTTATTTGTTCCATAATCTCTCTCTTTTCCTGTAAAAATACTTTTGTCAAGGTTTGTACCAACTAAAAGCTTTTGGCAGTGCAATAAAAATCTTTGCCCCTGACCAGATCAGAAACCAGTTTACTCCAGTGTTGTCTGTTAACCTATCAGAAGCTTTCAAAGCCATGACATCATTGTACTTAAAGGGATCTTTCTCATCTGGTGGGATGAGCTTTGGAAGAAAAAAATAAAATAAAAATCCACATTTCTTCCCACTGCAGCTTTAAGGAGTCGGCAACATGTTCATATCAAAGAGATGCTTTGGGTTACCTGAATGATTCATACCTAATCACTGAATCAACTGCAGGCCAATGCCGGCTGACAAAAATGCACTGCAGCACTTTAATGGATTTACATGTCGCAGTCTGTGAGCTAATTATGAATGTTATGAATGCAAGGTGGTAAAATACAGGAAAAAAAGGATTGTGTTTTTCATCTACTTCCTTTTTCGATTTCTTCCCATTTTCAAATGTGATTTTATGATCCAGACTGTCCCTGACTGAAAGAAACGCTTTCATGTTGAATTGAGTTCAGAACAAAAATTGTCAAATTCTATGTGGCATGTTGGCGCTTAATGAGGGAAGATTCAAGAGGAGCTTCTTCACAACTTTTTCAGTCAATCATTTTATATTAATTCAGGATTCTTCTTTCCCTTAAGGATCAGTCGTCCAACAGCCCTTTTCTAAGAGGCTCTACTGATGAAATATTGTGTAAAAGAAAGTTTTTATACAATCCATATGTAACAGTATATGAGAGACCCACCTGTCCACAGTTATGCATGACAGATAACTGTCTATTTGAATGTAACATAAATCATGCGTCAAACTAATAGTTGCCATTTTGTAACAAATTCAAGAAGGTATAAATACTAATTGTGGATGACCCTATTGTTAGGTATACCATCCACATACAACTTAACTGCCTTCTCCTTTTCATGCCATGTTTGTTCAAATGGAAAATTGGCAAAAGCATGGCAATAAGTTTAAAAACAGTTTATGATGTTGGAGCTGTGGCATTGTATTGATTTGTGGCAGTTTGATGAGAACAGAGAGCAGACAGTGTTTTGTTTTGATAATTGTGAAGAAAAAACAAGCAGAACTTAAGGCTCCACCAGAACCAAGGTTGTGCCAAAATGTGAGTAAAATGCATACTAAAAAGAAAAAAGTGGTGCAGTGTGCGACATGGATCTTTGATACAAACAGTATTTATCTGAAAAGAAACCTCAGGGGCAGAAGCAAAACATCCTTGAGGGATTGTAGATCCCATCTGGCCACAGAATCACATTAGGAGGAGGGTAGATTAAATTGCTAGACATTTAAATAAAAAAAAAAAGAAAAGAAAAGGAATCTTCTGTGGCACTTGTATTCTGACAAAGTGCAAATGTATGAATGTAAATCAGATATGGGGAACATTGCTGTTCTACGCTGATGTTTAACCTTGGCAGTTCTCTTCCCATCTCCAAATATTATTTTCAGCCAATGCAATTTCAGTTTAAATGGGGCTTTGTGACAGAATTTATTTTGTGCTTTTCATATTTACAATAAATTCCAGCATAACATACCTGCACCTTTCTGTGTCATTCTGTGAACTGATCAGATTCATTGGGTACAATGATATCACATGCCCGCATCAACAACAATAATCCAGCTTTCCCATCTTTACCTCCACTCAACTATCAACCCAATGGGTAGCTCAAAGCTGTAACACAGCATTTTCAAGAGGCACAGAAGAAGGGGTGGAGTTTAATGTAGATGCTGACTCCGCCCTTTAATACTGGCTGCTAGAAGCAGAGATGTAAAGATGTGGCTGAAAGGGATATGTGTGTGTCTGTGTGTGCTCATTTTATCTCTGTGATTTTAATCAAAACATGTCAGAAAGATCAGTTATAAATGTGCATCAGACATTTGTTTTTAAGTGGCTGTATTTAGGTTTGTAGAAGTGGGCTGTGTCTGATCTCACTGCTGATTGCACAACCTCTTCCGAGCAGAGCACATTTTCAGCTAATTAACTGCTTAGTTCTTGACTTGTTTTTTCTCTGAAATGAGCTACAGCAAAGAACTGAAGCGGTTGTCATGACAAAGATCCCAGCAGCCACACGAACACTCGCAGGCTGAAACAAGCAGATGCATGAGTGACTAAACAAACCCAAACACAAGGGCGTTCATGCTGGTTTGTTTTCACGTTTGTTCTTGTGTTCTGTTGGCCTGTAAGGTAGCCACCAGCTGATTAGCTGCATTTTGCTAATAAATAATGCAAGATTGGCTTTTAAAAGACTTGGATGAAGCGAACCACCAAGCAACTGTCACAGGGCCCTAATTTATTGTGTCAGGTGATTTGTTACACACAACTTCTTGATTGTGATCCCACACACCTAAGAGTCCAGCTTCCTGACAAGGCTGCCAAAGTCCTTCAGGTAAACATTACATTTTTCAGTGAAGCCTAAAGAGAGATGTGAAAAAAAAAAACAGCTGAAGACTTGTAACTTTGGTTCAAGAGATGCAATCGACTAAATTTAAAAAAAATGAAAAGGTGCAAACTGACCGCAAACTGTGTTGAGACAAAACTGTAATGGACAGGCAACGTGTCAACGGTGTAGTGCTGCCTTTCACCCCAAAACCACTTAGACCCTAAAAAGATGATCCGGGTCCTGCTCAAGGTTTCTTCCCAAGAGAGAGACAAATTTGTTGTAATTAGACGCAATATAAATAAAATTGAATTGAAGTAATGATTCAATTATTTTTAAGAAATGGGACAACATGTAAATATATGAAGATTATAGCCAGGTGGCTAATTTCCATCGCTAGTCTCATCGGCAGCTTGACAATCAAATCAGAGCAACAGAGACAAAAAAACAACAAATACAATATCTGTGTACTGTACTGTATACGGTCCTTACATGCAGGTGTGTGTACTGCAGGTCACGTTCATAGGTGTAATATGTTCAGACTATTGTGTCAAGTTAGTCAACATTAAATCATTTATGTACAGTTAGCTGTATAATTTACAAGTGCTACCCCAACAATAAAACCAGACAAAGACGGCATAAGCAAGGTTATAATCACAGTGCTGGTCTTCTCGTAGCCCTGCTTTAAGGTGTTTAGTTAATAAAGTGAGTTTATAGTTCACCTATATGGAACTTGGTATCAAGTGGTATCATGCTTGAGCAACTCAAAAAGAAAAGTGCTTTTTCTAAAAAGGTATTCAGCTTTAGAACCTGCTTTTGTCAGCCTTTTTGGTATTTTCCCGACAACTTCTGTAGATTAAGTGGAGCTTGGCTGTGAAAAGGGTTTACAGACCGGTACAGAATCAATATATTTCACAGTATTTTCCCCGGTTGAGTGGTTCATGTTTGTTTAAGATGTGACCTTTAAGGTCCTTTAAGATCTAAGACTTTTAAGGCTTGTTTGCATGGTTTCAACTGACTTCATCCTTGTTTTATAGGTTGGTGCCCACATTGTTGAGTAAGTCATGTGTGACATAATCATTGCAGCAAAATGTGAGTAGAGAATGATGCCTGAATATTTAAATTCACAGACAAAAAAATACATTAAAAGGAGGTTATGTTTTTGCCGGCACTGGTTTGCCTGTTTGTTTGCAACATAACACAAAAATTTATGAATGGATTTTCATAAAAATTTCAGGACATGTCCAAATTGGGACAGCAAACAAATGATTAAATTTTGGAGGTGATCCAGGAATTTTTTTAAAGGATTCTTTATCATTGCAAGATAGGGCCATTTTCAGGATGTGTGTATATATCTCCACAATAAATGCTCTGAATATGGGACATGGTCATGACAGCATCAATAATGTGTAAAAGTATGATCTGGATCCTGGAATTTTCTGGATACTAAGATCTGGAACATGAAAAAAGTTGGGAGTTATCTTTTTCAGGTAACAAATGAAGATACAGACATGCAACTAACACCAAATTGTATCTGACAGTCTGCTGAAAAAGAAGCATGTTAACAGATTTGATGTATCTGTAATACTTACAGAGCTGGATCCAGAAGAAAACCACCATTATGAAAATGTTGATTTTCAAGAATAACTATTAAACTAATAATGATATCAATGTGAGTCCTATGGAAGCCCTAAACGGTCATACATGCATGAATTTTATTTCTCCCGTTTTCTCGTGATAACGAGTTATTTTCCTGTGATAACGACATAACTCCGCCATTTTCTAATGATAACGAGTTATTTTTTCCTAAGTTTTTCCGTGATAATGACAATTAATTTGAGATCTCAAGGGCATTACAATGCCCTGATGAAGGTTGATAGACCGAGAGCTTGGTGAAAAATACACTTGTTTGTATGGATCGAAGTGTGCAGAGACTTTTTTTCATGGTTTTCTTGAGATGTCAAATTAATTATCTCGTTATCACGAGAAAACGGAGGAAAAAATAACTCATTATCAGGAGGAAACGACAGAGTTATGTTGCTATCACGGGAAAACGGAGGAAAAATAACTCGTTATCACGAGAAAATGGTTGAAATAAAATGTATGCATGTATGGCCCTTTAGGGCTTCCGTAGATTCCAATTGCTAAGTATGTTTACATGGTCAAGGAATTCCAATATAATAAGGAAATGTAGGAGTAATAGTTTTGGGTGTAAGTCACATTATGTGGGGGATCTGTGCTTTTCTAGTTCCAGATAAAGTTGACAGGATCATCACTGGTGTCGCCATCTGTATTAATCTGTTCCTCATCAAATCAAAGGGATTTTTTTAGTGATGTTCAGGACATCGACATTCTTCTCCATCTTGTCCTTAACCTCACGTTAAAAATCAGTACCTTCTGAATCAGTGTGAGCTTTGAATAGTTGCTTTCAAAACCAGAAGTTCATGTATCTTCCTAAGAAATCAGGTGCAGAGGTTTCATCTGGTGCCATCACCAAGTGGACACATATATCGTGTACTCAGGTAGACCCCATTTAACCTGACAGCTCAAAACACAACAAGGTTTGTCAGTCACTTAATAGTTTTGGTAGTTAAGATTAGCTTTGTGGACTGTTTGCAAACTTTTTCTTTTCTTGAGTTTGCTGAACTCAGTCGCCCTGGAGCTTACTGTTTGCAAAGGCAGCTGAACTCATTTGCCCTGGTGCTAGTGAAATGTTTGAAAAGATGAATGATTATTTGCTTGACAAACTTGTTTACAATTCATGTCGGCTGTCTTTACGGTGACAATAGAAACAGTCAGTTAACTTGATTATTGCTGTTCTGCTGCAAACATCTGCTGCAACCATCTGCTGCTTGCTGACACTAACCAACAGAAACAGATATTATTCATGTTAGATAGAGGCAGGTTAATGATTTTTTGTTGAATGTGTCTTATTGTGAGCTTATTAGCTTCCTGTTACACTGGCTTCAGAGGGATATTAATTAGATTATAATATGTCATAAGTGATATTAATATTATCCATGTTTTAAACTCCTATGACTTTGTGATGCAATGTTCTAATTAGACTAGATGTCATTAAGGAAATCATAGAACACTCATTACAAATATAAAATACTTGAGATTTGACTTGGACTTGCAGAAACATGAAGGTCTTTGAGTCCCAAAAACATGAGCAGGACAAGCACCCAGCAGAAAATGATGCTGCATTTTCAGGTCATCAACGGTCACTGCAGCTGTGTGACTCATGGCCTGGTATTTATGGCACAGAAAAGGGTGGGTATCTGCAGAGATGAAGGTTTTGAAATCACGTCACATGTGAACGGTGTTACCATGGGGTAATAATGAAGGTTGCCATGGTGCTGGCTGAAAATGCATTCTTCAACTGTCAAATACAAAAGAGGAGATCAAGGAGGGAATGAAAGAAATGGTCAAGTATATTCCATAAGGCCATTACAAGAGAACAGACTTTACCAGACAGCAGGATTAGACAGCATGTGGTTATTAAGGTGCAGCAAACCACAAAAGCTGATCTCGTTATACAATTATTTTTATCAAAAACAGTTTCTCTTTTCTGAAGAACTCAGACCACAAAGAGCTTCATAGAAACTTTACTTTTTATAATGCTAATAATGATGATGATAATAATAATTATACACATACAACTGACAAAAACAAACAAACATATGGGTAATACAATTTAACAGAAGAATAAAAGCTCTGGCAGTGCACATGTAATGGATGCAGACATTTACATATGACAGATGTGATTACCTGTCACATGGTCGAACCAATGTATAGTGTAATGGAGAATGGTAGAAAATACTTTCTGAACCAAGGAAGGTCTTTGAAAGACATGTGAGAAATCCTTATTAGTAATTTCAAAAACCTCAGAAAAAAACAAACTTTCAAGGATCTGTAGAGGTCAGAAACTGCAGTTCATGTGATTGAATGAGTTTTGATCACTTATCCAACAAATAATTTCTTACCCATTTCTTGAAATTTAAGCACAACAAGTGCATGCTTTAAAGAATTACGTTTACACGCACAGTTTAGTCGAGCTATCATCTTAACTTTTTAAAAGGACTCCTTTGTCTTAATATGTATGTACATAAGGGAAATGACCTCAAGGTACATCAAATGCATATCTCCACCAAGATATACATTCAAGACTCCAAATATGGAGTTTCTTACCCAGTAGAACCAGCAAACACACATTCACTAACATGACGCAATGACGCTTGTATTTATTTGCCAACCATGCAGATGTTCTTTGGAGCTTCTGTGATCGAGCCTTGAAAAGTGAAAAAGCTGTGCAGGGCTTCCAGCATGGGCTGGGTTAAAAGTACAGGTCTGAGTGTCCTTCAGAGTTCATACACGCAAAACAAAAATAGATTTGTAAGAAAAACACACACTCACACACACCATGTCCTGGAGTATTATCAATAAGCAATTTCCTGAGACCAGGCTGTTTTATTATAATGTTGCTGTCCTCCGTTTCAGTAATTATGACCTGGAACATCATCCCATAGTCTTTCCTTTGCTCTCACAGCTGTTGAAGTCACAAGTCACATAATTTGCATATAAAAAGGGAAAAAAAAAACAGTAACAAAAAAGTCAAATTGACAAGCACAGTTGTCAGGTCACAGAAATCAAAAGGGCACCCATCTTTGAGGGGAGTGACAGAAAAACAGTTTGAGAAGGTGTCAAAAGGCTGGTTTTCTCAAATGGATGTGCTGAAGGACTGATGACAGACGCATCAATGTGACCATGATACGTCTGTTCGGTTTATGCTGGTTGCATGTCAAATACCTTTCACAGTGTCAGTGGTGAGTCAAGCAGAGCGGTGACGACTTTTCATAATCCGGCTCTTTGGTGTAACCATTTGTGCAAATATATGACAACCCTCATCAGATGATTCAACGTTTAATGAGATCTACTTTCTTGGAAAGGAGGCATTTTGGAAAGAATTTTAATAAAGATTCTTGATGAAGAACCAAGGGGAAGATGGTCTTTCTTGTAACTGAAACATGAAGCACAATAACGTCCAGCTTAGTGTGTCCTGATTATCAGAGCATCAACTAATGCAGCAAAATAAACTTCCAACAAACTGCAGAAAAAAGTCATCTTGTGTTCATCTTGAGAGCTTTTGTGTCCCAAGTTTTGATGCTGCAGATGGGCTTATAATGGTACTGTTTAGGCTGGTTTTAGTGGGTCAGATAGAGTCTGATGTCACTCAACGCTGCGTGATAAGATCTCCATGTCGAGTGTTACCGTGCCCTCACCCTTTCATCCTTCTGATTGTTTGATGTTTTGTAAAAACTGAGCTATGCTAATTAATAATTAATTTCTACCCACTCACTCTCTTCAGTTTCAATTCAGTTCAATTTAGCACCAACTCCAACAAAAAGTTATTTCAGGGCACTGTTACAGAGATAGTAAAACAAATTCACACAAAACTAATTTAAAATAGTCCAGTTTCATGTAATTATTTTGCAATTTGGAATCAAAATATAATCAATAATTCCAATCTAATTCATTATAAGTGCCTTCATTTTCATATTTATTCAGTATTAAGCTGCACAGTGACACATTGAAAAAGCTGCGACTTTTTAATTAATGCATGGATGTTTTATAGCCATTTCATTCATTCATTTATTACGAGTTTATTTTCTTCCCCTCTGTAATCCAAGTTTAGTACTATGGTACTGGGCAGCCACTGCTTTGAAAACAAGTAAGAGCAGAAAATGACAGTTTACACCGGCATCATGTGCTACCTCACATTTCCAGAGTTGATAATCTCACAGAGCATACCTGGTCTCCTCACTGCACTGCTGAATTCCCAGTTGTATCATCATGTGCTGGGTGCAAACTGGTTTCACAGAGACAATTCTCCTGTGTTGCCTCAAAGAGGCATGTTTGGATGAATATGTTGTTGATAAGGTCACATGGAAATTTGTCCCAGGTGGAGAACAGATATATTTAACATAAATAAATGTTTGTTTACTTTTGGTCAGACAAAAAATAAATAAATAAAATAATTGGGGGTGTTGCAAAAAGCTCAGGGATCGTTTTCAGCATTTTCTTCTCTTCCTGTCCTTGAGTACTAAGTCATAGAGGCACAATTACCAAATCTGAGTAAAATCAATGTTTAAAGGGGACACATGGAAAAAATACTTTTTATGTGCTTCAGAGCATATTTGAATTTGAATGTCTGAAGTAACTACCAAAAAACAAAACTCCAGCATAATAACTCTGCCACCAAGATTTGGGCATCTGGAGTCAGAAAATGTGTTCTGTGACATCACAGATCGAGAATAGAGTATCCCCATTCTTATGTTGTGTTGGGGGCAAGGAAATGGGGGGCAAGGATCCCTGGTGGAGTAGTACCCTAATTTGGTCTCCCCATATCCAGCGTTAAGTGAAGCGAACCCCAGACACGCCTGCCTGGGCATTTATGGCCAACCCCAAGCGGCCACCAGCCTCTCCTTAATGTAGACCGTCCGTGCGTGGTGAAGAGCCACATCCTTCTAGAGGTGCCCCTGTGAACATCGCAGAACACGGCGGATCTAGGGGAGCATACCCCGATATAAAACCCAACACACTGTTGGATAGGCTGTGAATGCAGTCTAACAGGCGGTTCTGCATGTCAACCCGACTGCAGTTTCTGGCACCTGGCAGCGCTGTGTTTGTCAACTCGGCTCCAGCTCTGGCGAAATTGCAACGTGTATCCTCCACGACCGTGTCTGCCCTGCTGTCCTGTCGATTTCCTGGGGGTTACTCGCCAAGGGACACTATCTTGTGCTGTTAAGTGTCGTCTTTCTTAGGCACAGCCCTGCATTTAAATGAGATGAGTTTTCATGGAGTTTCAGATGATCGCACTGCTTGGAGGTACTTCACTTCCAGCGTCTGTCGCAAAATCGACGCGGACAGACGGAGGGGCAACTTGGATTGGAGGAAACGTAGGCACGAGACTGTGCTCACTGAACAATCCTCTCATTAATATGCGAGATTACCCGTGTCGGGTCGATGGCGCCTATATATATATACATTCTTATGTCCACCCAGAAGCAGGATTTGCTCTTCCTGGAAAGTGGGAAACAAAGCTGTATTTTCAAAAAATGCACACTTCATGCAAAAGGGGATGGAGTCATGTTGAATGGCTGACTCCACCCCATAGAACATATTAAAACGGGGGATTTTCCAAATATTTCTTTAAACACTAACCGTAACCCAATTTGGACCAGACCATATTGCAAAACTGTCAGCTGTTGAGAAAAAAATATATCAAAAAATGTGCACAATTTAAATATGTAGACCAATCAATGTTTTCAAAACTGCTTGCACTAGTAGATAAAATACCTTGGTTATTTTGTTACAGAAGATATGAATGATGATAATGATATACTGTATGCACAGGCAAATACCATTGCACGTACGTGTAGCTGTTGTTCTACTCAAGTGGCTTTGTTCAAAGCATACTGTACACCACTCTACACTGCCCATCTGTGGTCATTTTATAAAAAATCCAGCATGCAGAAGTTGCAGGTTGCTTGCAATGACGCAATGAGAATCCTACTTAAGACTCCCAGAGGAGGAAGTGCTAGTCAGATGTTTGCATCTGTAGCACACATAAGGCACTTTTAGAAACTTGATATTTAAGTTCATGTGATGTCTGGATGAATTCAACAGTATTAACGTTGCACTATCAAATCCCATTGTGATTTGTTCCCGATACACATCCAGACTGAGGGTGCATTGGCTAAAATGTCTCTATGTGATTTAATTGCTTTTAGTTGTGTTTTTCTTTTCTTATACGCATTTTATCTTCAACTGAATTGAATCAAACTTGCAACAAATATTAGTATGCACACTGTGAAGCAGTTGCACAATTTGTAGTGTGTGAAAAATACCCAAATGGAGTGCTATGGCTAAAAATCTTCCAGTGTGCAACTACCAAGTCTAGCCTCTCTCATGGCATAAAATCAGTTTTACAGTGACAGTAAACACCAGACCAGCTTATAATATATACGGCCCACTGTGCCGGTTGGGGCCACCGCCATCTGAAAATATGTTTTAGAATTATGCTGAGCTGTTTCAGCACTACTCACAGAAAGTTAGGGATATTTGGGTTTTGAATGAAATTTCACAACAAGTGTCTGGTCCATGAATCACTGT
>JBAMYA010041164.1:0-15269 GCA_037176975.1 Arrhamphus sclerolepis | reverse complement strand
TTGGCTCGAACTGCTTTCTCAAACACTTCAGTCCAACGATGAACAGCGTCACTCGCTTAACAGGATGCCAAGAGAAATGGAACCGGCTGGTAAATTAAAAAAGGAAAGAAAATATACTGTCACACATGTAATTGTATAATACTAAGCTGTTAGAGTCCTTCTCCAAAAGCCACAGCTGACAGCATGATGCGAAAATCTGCAGTGACAATGACTGTATTTTGTGGGGTTGAGCGTGTGCGCATTTGTCCATCTGTACCCAAGTGGGTGTGTGTGTGTGTGTGTGTGTGTGTGTGTGTGTGTGTTGGATTTGAGGCATGCAAGCAGTGGCGACATCAACTGAAAAGCATGGGAACATGACGGCATCCGAATAACATGAAAAAAGCATGACACATGCAGATCTTCAAATACTCCCTGAGTCTGGCTCAGAGGAGTCCCGTCCTGGCCAAACTGAACCCCTCAGAAAAGATGCATCAGCATCTCGACTCACAACGTGTAAAAAGTTTTGGTTTGCAAATGAGCTGAGACGAGCTTTAGGAATTAGACAGTCATTGCATTGTGTATATCAATCCAGCCATTTCCTATGAGTGCTTATTTTTGTGCAGGGTCACAGGGGCCTGCTGGGCGTATCCCAGCTCTGTTCAGTTGAAAGGAAAGGGTGCAACCTGGACAGACTGCCAGTGAATCACAGGACCACATGTATGACGGCCATGCAAAAACAAAAAAACCTTTGATGCATCGCAATTTGGCCTTGGACGATTCTCAATAGATGATTAATTGTTAAAGCATCGATAATCTAAATCTGACGTAATGTAACACAGATAGAAAGAAAAAGCAGAACTAAAATGTGCAGCGCGCCACCCGTCATCCGGACAATTTCTGAAGAGCAAACATGGCAGACTGCGAGATTCGACCAGACTGACAGCGTTAAAAGCTGTTTGGAAGCACTTCGGCTTCTATAAGGTTGAAAGTGCAAGTGATTTGGACAAGAGCCGTGCTATATGTAAGCTGTTACATCAAGATAAAATATGTTGGTAACACAACAAACATGAGGAATCACATCGTACACTTCCATCCAGAGCAGGAAGGAAAACAGCCGACACGTGTTGTTGCTATTAGCGGTTCTACCGACCAGACAACTGTTGAACAAGTATTTATGAAACTTCCACCCTCGTCGGAAGGGGCTAAACGAATCACAAAGTCTGTTGTAATATTTACTGCAAAAGATTTAAGGTCTTCTTCAGATTCAGCGATGGTGAACCAAGATACTGCATCCCTTCTTACATGCTTTTTGGGAATGACAGTATCCTCACAACAAACAAACACACCTGCTGTCGGTCGCTACAAGAGCAGCACCCTGTGAGTCTAACCGATATTTCAGTGACACAGCCAACTAAACCAAAACAGAAGTCCTGGTATCAGCCGTGAAAGCACGAACGATAGTAGGCTAGCGCTTGGACATCTATCGCCACTGACTCTTACGTCGCCATAATTGTTTAGTGAAGACTGAAAACCCACAAAACATGAAGAAAATGTGCAAACTCCACTCAGAAAGGCAAGATGAGGCAAGAGACTTTTTACCAACAAGATGGGCAGCTCATAGGCAGTAAGATCATGTTCACAGAAAGAGACAAAAGCATCTTCTGGGTAATAAATCACACCCTTCCTCTCAGCTCTTTTGTTTATTTGTCTTTATTCGCACAGCATTTCACATCTCCTGAGCTTTCGTTACATGAAGCAAGCTTTACCCACTTGACTCCTTCGCTGGGTGGCAGCGTGGTGTTTTTAGCACTGTCACAGCAAGAAAGTTCCTGGTTCTAATGTTGACAAGGGTGTGCTGCGTGGTTTGTTGTTATGTACTTTACAATCAGTGTTTTAAACCCTCGTAAACAAAGAAAACTTGAACCATCAGAATCCTGAAAGAAGGTCAAGCTGAGACAGTGTCTAAGCAGAAATGGAAAATTGTTCCTTGCACACCAATGAGCCTGCAAAGTGTTGAAAGATACAAATGTTTATATAAAAAAAATAAAAATAAAAATCTGTAATTCCAGCATTTTACATATCAAAATTTTTTTTAAGCATCTGGTCCTTTCCTATTCTTAAAATTTGTAAAGGAAAATGAGAAACAATATATCACACCATTACATTATCATTACATTAACAATTACACCTTCACTTCTTCCATAAGAATGAAAAAGATAAGAATAATGCATACATGAAATATCACACCATGTCATTATGTCGATATTTAACGAACAAAAACTACAGTAAGCCAGAAGGTTTGTGATGCCGTGTGCGTTATTCTGGCGCTCCTCTTTGTCGAGGTAAAGTTTTGAGGTCATTCTTTGATCTCATTAGAGTTAGTTTACCTCATTAAAGCTCATGTTTCGATCTGAAACGCAAAACGCTCGCCTTCCGTTCTTGAATATTTGCATTCGAACTGAGCTTTGTTTTCACCAACTTAAATAATGTCCACAAACTGCACAAGGTCAGGACTTTAAGGAACGATGGCTGATCAAATCCAACCTCTTTTTCAATGATTTTACGTCGCAGCCGCCTGATCACAGTCACAGCTTCCCAAAGTGCAAAATCAGACATTTAAAAACTCACTTGTTCCAGCTTCTTCTTTAAATGAGTCCTTGTGATGCCTGTCGTCTTATCGTATTGTTTTTATGTGTTCTGCAGGTGTTTCTGCCCCTTGGAAGAAATAAACCCCCCCCCCCAAAAAAAAGTCTTTATGCTAAATCAATTAGAAATTGCAAAGAAAAAAAATGAATCAAATGTTCTGCAGATATATATATAATATTCATCATCTTCAGCTCTGATGTAAAAGAAAGAGGGTGTTTATGAAAAAACAACAAGTTGCTCAGTTTTCTATCTGAAGCTAAAGCAGGTCCTTTTGATTCTGAATTGTGGGTTGACGCATATGAAAAAGGAACAAGGATAATCACTTCACCAATAAAAATCCATTTATGGGGTAAAAGAGCAGGAGGAAATGGTTTCAAGTACTAAAATTCCTGTTTTTGCCATCCATTAGCCAGAGCTGAAGAAGCGACTGTTTCTGCATTCCTTCTTTAAACCAACTTCTATCTGTTTGACCTTCGTTGGCCCTCCATCTGCATTCAAAAAGCAATCCCCGGAAAGGAAAGAACGTTGTACTTTGAAAATAGCATAAAGGGCAACCTGATCTTGCCCCATCCTCTTTTCATCTCCACTCATCATTCACACGGATGTGGTGGATTGCTTGGATTTGTTCAATATAAAAGTAAAGCCATCCCACCTCTTGGTGCAAGAAGCAGAGGAAAAGTCAACTTAATCTCTCTGCATTTACGCAGTTTATCCTGTACTAGCAGCACTGCGGACATTTCATTGGTTTTCTCTGCCTTATACGAGTCGTTCAAGAAACATCCCTGTGCAGTGGCGAAAACCCAAAATACAAAAAACAAAAAAAATCAACGCAACTGAGAAAGACGATTCAAAAGCAGAGATGGTTTTAAAACTGATAAGAAGTGTGAGCAAGAAACATGACTGAAATTTCAGTTACGCAGTTTTATTTCCTGTTGACAGAGTCCGATTCCTTGCTTACAGATTCTGGGTTTTCCATTTTGATGATCAGATTTTGGGTTTTGATACGTAATAAATGAGGCTCTGCTGTACTTTCAAGTTCTAAAAGACAGAACTTTAAACGGGAGCCAATTCGACAAAATTAATTTTAAAATGCACTTCAGCAGTTGCACATGATGTTTTGCAACTGGAAGCTAATCACCTAAGAGAATTCACATGAACGTCAGCGCCAAAAACATGAACATAATATGCAAGGAAGTGTGGAAACATTTGAATTTATGAGTGAAAACGTACGATGCCAACGAGGAGCTTTAAGTCGATGAGGCTCTGGCAGATTCTCTCAAAAATTCATGAAGTTTTGCACCGTGAGGAAATGTTTAATGAAAAATACATTTGACATAGACGTGCAACTCACAAAATGACAAGAAATTTTGCAAATGTTTGGCAGAAACTCCTTAGTGCTCGTCACTGCAGTTGTCAAACATACAGGAGAGAGACGAGCAGCAGCAAACCAGTGGATGTAACTGGTGCGCTGTTGAGACCAACGTAGAGATGAAAGGAGGTAAGAGGAGAGATCAGATCTTCCTTGCGTGGATCGTTCTCATGGGAGTTTGAGCTCTCATCGGTTGCAACAGTCTGATCAGCGATACAAGTTCGAAACGCACCTGACGCTTGTAAACTTCAACCTCAGAAGACGAACAAAGACGACCGTGTCGTGTCACGTCTGACCAGCCGAACCCGCTCACTTCACAAAACTAACCCTAACCCTCCCATTGACGACCGTTTCCACATCTACACATCTGCTGAACCGATCACACTCGGCAGGTGAAGGCTCTATTTTATCCAGGGCCACATCATCACCATGGTTACCATTTAAGGGCCGGTTATTCTTTACTTTCTCACTCAGTTATGTTGTCAGATTTCCTGCTAGTTATCTTTGCTGCTTTTTTTCTGACCAAAAAAAAAAGAGGGGAAAATTTTTGTCATTAAATTTCAAATTTTGCAAAATTCAGATTTTGTACCAAAAATTTTCACAGAAGTTTAAAAATTGATGTCTTTTTGTCTTTTTATATTTTTTGTGAAATGGTGAACTTTACAAAATCACACTTTTTATTTAAACAAAGTTAATTGTTTTTCATAAAATCTCAAATTTAACGTTTATACTAAAGTTACTTAACTTTCTTGTAATATTACAATAAAAAAAAAAAGTTGACCAGCTTTGTTGTAAAATTGCAAAATTTGCAAAACTGAGACTATTTTTTACAACAACCAAGACTTTTTAATCATTAAAAATTGTGACTTTTTTATTTAAAGTTTTTGCAACGTTTTGACATTCAAATAAGACAGTTGTACAACTGCATTTTTTAAAAATAATTTTAAGATTTTGCCTTCATATTACAATTTCTCTTTAATAAAAAGATCATTTTACAAAAAAAATCATGAGTTTTAACCAAAAAAAGAGAAACTTTTGTTGTAAAATCCTGCAAACATTCATTTGCATTTTGACACAGACCAGCTGCTCTCCACCTCAGTTATTCCACCTGTTGCTAACCAGCCTGCTGGTTGCTCACATGCTTCATTTCTCTGACATTTGTCCTGGAAATCAGAGTCGAGTCTAGATTTCATTCGTTGTGCCATGTGAACCGTATAAGTGCACAACGCTGTTTGCTTGGCATCACTGGCTGTTTTGGCATTTGACCGGAGGCAAAAGTCGTAGATCTGACTCAGCTGAAAGCAGTTAAGTCATGCTTTTTTTGACACCACACACTAAAGGACTACCAATTATGAAAAGTAATCAGTTTGACGAGCTTTAAAAATCACATTACACCCTCACAATGGGGGGCAAATTAGGCTCAAAATCAGACTAAATTCTCAAGTGTCTTGCGAGGCTGAAGAATTTTGAATTTCCCTTTGGGTGTTAATAAAGTTATGTCTATCTATGTATACATATATATATATATGAATTTGGAAGAAATTGCAGTTACCTTTCATCAAGAAAAAACATCTAACTTAACTTTTCTCCCCGTCTCTGTTTAATTTTGTTCTCATGTACTTCCTGCTCTCCATTTCCCTGACTCTTTTCATCCAACGTCTTGTCTGTCCCTCCCTCCTTGCTATTTTGTCTCTTCTTCAGATCTGTTCAGCTATTCAGTTTGGAGATTCATCAGCTTAGAAAATAAAGGACTTCTGCTGGGATTCTGCTTCCTCCTGGTCATCTGCCTTTGGGTCCAATCCATGTATCACAACAGTATCGCTGTTAATTCAAAAAGCTTTGCACTTACAGAATGCTAATATAAGTTGACATGACAGGGCCACTTGATTGCTAAGAACTTAGCCTGCATAGGCTCCTTTTTGACCTTGAAGACTACGACACATCTTGTTGTTGAAGTGATCCCTCACAATGCTATTCAGTTCCTTTAATTTGTACGTGATCTGCCCGACTAATAAAGTCCAAAAGCGTGCTTTTGTAACCTTCTCCAACGTGTTTAAAACAACTACTTTCTCAGGTTTTCAGAATCTTCTTTGTTTGAATTGTGATATGATTCCTCCAATGTGTTGTAAAGACCAGACCTGCAAAACTCAAACTAAAGCCTTATTCGTGTGCAGGCTCACTCCAGCAGGGTTTAGTGGTGTTTTCCTGTTAATTCAATGCTGAATTGCAGACAAATGAACAGTGTTGTCTCTCTGGGATATTACAAACGCAGTTGCTCCGAAGCTGCGTTGACATAAAACATGCTCACGTCAGGACAATTATTGCAGCTACGCTTCACCAGTATAATAATAAATTTAAAAAAGTCACAGCGACTTCAAAAGTTTGATGCAGATTTATAGATTCATTCAGTTTTCATTTCGGGGTTCAAGTGGGGGGCTGTCAGCCATGCTACGCATCCAAAACGTCAAAAGAAATGAATGAAAATGCTATTATTTAATCATAATAGCAACATATACATACACACACATCATTGCAAACTTGGCGACCATTGTGAAAATAAAAAGCATGCACTTAGTCCAAATAATAAAAACCTGAGCCGCCATTATTGATCCAGCAGTCTTTCATAGCTTTTTACTGGGAGCACTCACTTCAGATTTTCATTGGCCCCCTGGCATTAATTAAAAAGAAACACAGAGCAGGGCTGCAATAATACATTTGCTAATGTTTTCAGAGCAAATGTTTTAATTCTGTGTGGCAGTGCCAACTCCTCAAATCAAGTAGTGATCCCAACTGACCAGTGAAGGGGATGATTTCCAGGCTTCAATTTCAGGAAATGTGGGGGAAACGTAGTATTTGGGTTTGTAAACTTCAGTACAGTTCTATCACTTACCTCCTCTGTGAACTTTCAGTATGTTTGAACCCTGATGGAGCTCTCCTTAATGTCAGCAGATAACCAAATACCTTTTAACAACTCTTATCATGTAAGTCCACAATGCTTTCATTATTTTAATTATCATCATTTCAGGAAAACGCCCGTGCCAACTCCCATTGACTTCCTTTGCTGAAATATTCAACAGCAGCATAAATTATCCAGGTCTGAAAGGCACTCTGCATGAAACAGTCAAACATGCACAGTATCACTATTTTGCAGCATCATCCCACCTACATTGCGTCTGAGTGCAGCTCAGGAAGAAAAAAGAAAAGTGACTCACCCCAGCTGCAAAGCCTAAACTTCCATCCAAGATGCGCTTCTGAAAAGGGCAGACGAGAAGAGTATGAGGAATATGTGCAGGTCAGTCAAATCAATATCCTGAAGCCCTGGCAGCACAAGAGCAAACATTCAGTCTGCGTTGAGCGTCTCAGTTTCAGTTGTGAGGAAAACTTTCATTGTCTTTATGACAACAAATTAATGGAGGTGCGATGTTGCCCAGTCAAGGATTAAGTTATTATGAATGATTTGGATCAATTATTGTTAAATTTCTGGATGAAAGCAGCTGCGTTTGGGTCTTAAGTGGCTGCATTTAACTTAAAACGTGAAAGTACATGAAAAAACAATGTTTTAGATACTTACAGAGGAAAGTGTAAAATCAGAATACTGTTAGACACAGGAATATATTCATTAACTGGTCTTAAAGGGGACATGTTCAGCTATTAAAACTGCAATAACTGATTTCTAACTAACGACAGGCTTCATATTTTTATGGTTTTTGAATAACGAAAGGAACGCACATAGATGAACTCATTATGGTTGGTTTATTGAATATTTGAAACAACTGAAACTGAAGCAATTGATGTGAATAAAGCACATTTCACATGAGTTGGAGCTGATAAATGTTGAGAATCAGTCAGTTTTACAGGATTTTATTTGTGGACGTTACGTTTGGAGAGAGAAGTGCACGTCAGGATACGCTGTAGCCTGCGCCGTCAAGTGCATCAATCAGACTTTCATGTCGGTTTAGATTCATTTTTGATGACTCAACGAGCCCGAGGTCATGTCATGAAAAAAATATTTTACTTCTGTGTCAGTCTAAAATAATACATAGATTAAATTACTCACTTTAAAAGTCAACTCAAACTCTTCTGTTCAGACTTTCCTTCTGTCTCTGAGAGGGAGAGCCTGAACAGATGATGATGATGATGATGACAATGGTGATGTGACCATTACTCTACTCTATTAATCCTATTCCATACTTGTCCTTTCATCAGTATTGTATTATATGCTTTTATCTGAATGGAGACCTTGAGCGTCATGAATAAATAAAATGTATTATCATTATTATGTGTTTTAGTGTCTGAAGTCACAACCAACATAAACATTTTTTTAAAAGAGATAACAGAACTGATTGAAACAGCCTTCCTCGACCTTGCGTGACCCACAAGTCCCTCATGTCTCTGGACACTGCTCTGGCCGGTGCTCCAAACTGAGTGTAAGCGTTCAGGACTGTGGTCAGAGGTTAGAGGACCAATCCGCTAGTGTGAACAGGAAGTCTATACGAAGAAAAGAAATCATGGACACTCCTGGTATCCCTGCTCTAATTACCGCTTGATAATTTTGCACCTCTTAACAAGAAAACAGCTGGAAACTGAGTATGTTATTCTATAAGTCAACTTTTAACCTTTGAAAGTCAGGAAAATCATAATATGGGACCTTTCAAAAATGTAAATGATGGATGGATGAATGGATGGACGGATTGATAGATGAGTGCTACATGATAATTCATATGCTACAAATACGCCATGTGACCAGTATTTGCAGTGTACACTTCCACCAATCAGTGATTGACCCCAAGGCTTCATAGTGAAGCACAAAAAACTCAGCTTATTGTTTCCACACAACAGCTTTACACCAGCAAGAAATAACATATTAAAATGTCAGTTTCAGTTTGATTTGAAGGAATACTTGAATATTTGTGGGAAGCATCACGTTGCTCTCATCTCCTCTACTCGCAGTGTATTGGTCGTCTCCCATCCCTACTGTCGGTAAAAATCACCCCCATCCTGGTCGGCTATTTGGACAACTGTTTTTTTGTTGTTTTTTTTTGCTTTATGACACTGTGTCACGTCAACAATTACGAATCCAGCTGACAGAAGCGACTAAGAGACTCAAGAAAGCAATGACAGTAGAGAAAACAGGGTAATAACTGAGTTAAAGAGGGAGAAAGAGAAAATCTGTGTCATCTAAGTGACTTAACCTCCACAACTATAGTTTGACAGAGCTAAAAAACAAAAAAGAAAGAAAAAAGACTTGAGTTCAGTTTTGCCACTTTAAGAATGTGGAAGAGGTGTTGAATTTCATATCAAAGATTTCCAAACAGTCCATAAAGTTCGTACCTGCCGGCTGGAAAAGATGAACACCAGGGCGGCTCCAGCAGCAGTGAGGCCCCAGGTGAACAGAGTCCCCAGCAGGGCCTGCGTCACGGGGCTATATCCTTCCAGCATGGCGCTAGACTTGGACAAACAACAGTCAAAGTTAACCTGCTGCAGATGAACGCCACACCAGAAGTGGCAAACTGGAGCACTACAATGCTTCAGCCACTTCAGAACTTTTTAAACACTGGATGGATGGATAAATAAACACATGCTGTACACACCTTGGAGCCTGTATTTATGACAAGATTTACATGCAAAGGCAACAAAATTACTAGTCTTTAGTGGCTACATGTCATCCAGACTGTTAAGTTATCAAACAAGAGATCAGAAAATGGGAATAAATGCACCAGACTGACTCTTCTTCAGTCACCATGTGCGTCCTTAAACCCTGAGATTACTGGTTTGACACACGCCCTCACACTGTTTGTTTATCACGCAATGGAGCAAATAAGGACTAAATCCTGTTTGCTCGAGGACTTTAATATCCTGGATGTCTTCATTTGCATTTCTGTGACCAAACCCACCCCATGCTTTTTAGTCTCCATGCCTTTTTTCTCTCTTTATTTTTAAATTTGTGTTCTTTCAACAATTTCTAGCTCTAACATATGTTTAAAATCATACTACTTTTAACTGCTTTTTAAAAAAAATCACAATTAATTACAGCATGATGACAGTGATAAAAAAAAAAAAGATGTAATATTAACACAGCTGTCTCACATCTTTTTTTTAGATCTTGTAAATATTTATATTAATGTTAGAAGCGTGAGGTCAGTGTGGAGACGCTGAGTTGAATTCATTTATTGTCTTCGTGTTCTAAAGTTGCATTTAACTTTAAATGACAGCTGGCTGTTTTACGTGTCTTTTTAACCTTTAATTTCTGTCTAAATGTGCTTTATGTACAGCTTCATTGATGCTCCGAGGCCCAACAGAACGGGTCTTAATTTATTTCGATTAATACTCAATTTATTTCGATTAATACTTCACAGTAAGTCAATAGACAGAACTCTCATACGCACCCGGCTAACTTTTAATTATTGGACGTACATTGTTGAAGCGGTGACATATTTCACTCAAATCTTACGTGTATTACCCTAAAACACTATTGCCTAATTCGGCATACTTAACGTTATCTTTGTCAAATGTTACCAGTAGTTTTTTTTAAAAACATTTTTATCAGGTCTACTCACTCGCTCCCAGTGCCTCAGTCACTCTTCACTATTTACTTCCTACATTCCGGGACACGTGTCTATGACGACAAAAGCTCCGCCTCTACTCGCAGTGTATTGGTCGATCACTTTGATAGTAGGAAAGTGATTGGCCGATCAGTCTATTAGCCAGATTCTCACTTTGACAGATTTTATTTAAGTTTTATTTGATTTTATTTTGTATTAGATTAAATTAAATTTTAAAAAATTCAAACACAAAAGTGGGAAAAAATTAAATAAAGCTTGTAAAAAGCACTTTCTATGCACTTTGTATGTAATGTTTTTTTCTTTTCGAAATGTTCACCATTGATTTATTCAGAATTCTCCTCAAGGGGCTACATCCGGTTTGCTCATTTGAAGTTATCCAGGAAGTGCTAAAATAAAGTTCTTCTGAGTCCGAATATGGCTGTATATTTAAATCCATAAATTTAATAATAACCAAAGGTTTAGTTGTATTTTTTGTTTTTGTTTTTTTGAGTAACAGCTGACTATAGTTAACAGCTAGCTTACATCGCTTTAGCCACTTAGCACTGTCTTTAGTACTTCTGAACTGTGAATAAAACACTGCATAATAATTTTAAAGATAATCTGTTTTGTTGTGCTAATTGTTGTTAAGAGACCACCAGGAGCAACTCTGGGCTACCTTGTAAGGGTATGAGGATGAAGCTTACCTCACCAGTAGGTATCAGCTACCCTGGCTTTTGGCGGAAGGCCGAGATCTGGGCTGGACAGCCTCCAGCTCGTTGGCCCCTTTCCCTGGCAGCAGCTAGAACAGCTGGCTCCTCCAGTGGAGCCACACTCCAGGTAGTTCATCACCTTCTTGGGTTGATAAGCTTTGCCCAGACCATGAATGAAGCCCCAGGGAATGTCAACTGGCCAAGCATCAGCTAGCTGAAAGTCACAGGGGTGCTTGATTGGACCTCTGCTAGTCCATCCATCCATCCATCCATGATCTATACCCGCTATGTCCTGTGCAGGGTCACGGGGGTCTGCTGGAGCCTATCCCAGCTCCCTTCAGGTGAAAGGCAGGGGTCCACCCTGGACAGGTCGCCAGTCCATCGCAGGGCCACATGGAGACAGACAACCATCCACACACTCCCTCTGCTAGTCCTCACGTTTTTGTTTTTGTTTTTTTATTGATCTTAATTAGATTTGAATCTTTTAATCTTAATTCTTAAATGGTCTTAGGAGTTTGCAGCACTGAGGGGGCTGTGCATGGATGTAATGATTTTACTATTGTGCACAGGTTCATCAGACCTAACTGGAATGCGCTTTGAAGTACTTGCATCTTACGTGTACCATACTGTCTCTTTTTGTCTTTTTATACTTTGTTGCTTAGTATGTTGTGCAGTTTTCCCTTTATTCAAGCCATATTTCTCCCAAAGGAGACAAATAAAAATAAATCAATGATTTCAGTTCAGCAGTACTCGTATCAGGTGTCACTAGTGTAGCAACATCAGAAATAAGGATACTGGGACACATTTAATCAGAATTAACACAAGGTAAGTTAGTTAGGTTAGCATCACAGGTTAGTGTGCACTAAACCAAGATAAAATAGATGATTTGTAGTAACATAGCAAAGGGGTGTGTGTTTGAGATGACCTCTAGGGTTCCTTATCCTGTAAATCGTCCATATTTAAATTAACAAGGGCTAATCATAGTCCAGCATCCACAAAAAAAAAATTGCTTCAAAGTAACTTTTCAGAAAACCTGGGTGACATCACAGGGCGGTTTGTCCAGGTATTTGATTGTTCCATTTGGATTCTCTTTGATTGCTGTCATTATTTCCATGTGTGTATGCAACCTTGTACTTTTTCATATGGTTTTACAAGGTACACACTATTGAGGATGCTGTTGGGGAATTTTCTCTTCAAAGTTTCCAAAATTTCTACTGTCATTCATCAGTCAGGGAAATTCCTCGGATTGTTGATCTTTGACCCGGGGACCAGTCAGCCCCATTCTCAGCTTTTCCTCCCCATTCAGAACATCCAATTTCATAAATTTGGAATTGTTTTAGTGTTCTTGTAACACATCTGACGCTGATTATGAATGCATTAGTAATCATTCTGGCTGTGTTATGCAACATACCAGTCATACCAAACAGGCAAATCTCCGTTTGGAATTTTTGTTTTTCTTTATATTAAAGCCAAACTTGGGATTTAAGGGGTTTTTTTTGTTTGTTTTTTAATCATCTAAAGATCTTTGTAGCTTCTTTTAGTGATCAAGTTGAGTCATCATGTTTTTTGCAGGAATAGAAGAAAAACTGTTATTGGAAAAAAAAAAGATGTTTCACATTCCTCAGCTTCTCGTCACTGCCTCAATGATGCTGCTGGAGGCTTAAAGAAAAAGCCACCACGGAGCTGGATGTCATCAACTACTAACGTTCAGTCCATCAGAGAAGCGTTTCGTATCTGTTTTCTATTTGCATTGTTATGCACAACACTGCAGAGTGAGCCCACGCTGCTCAAATTGCATCTAATCGTTCAAGTATGTGCTGTTATTGAATTGTGAAAATCTGAATCCATTATTGCCATTTCTGTTTCTCAACAAGAATGGCGACCGTAATAAACTACAACGCAAAATGAAGACTGAGCATGTGAGTTGAGAAGAGTAAATGTTCTTTAATGCAACTAAGCAAAGGTTAATGTCAGACTGCTGTTTGACTTTGCAAAACTGACCATCAGTAAGAATGACAACTGCCTCTGTAATTCAAACCTAGTATGGTTCACCAGCAGCCTCAGATGTGCAGCCAGTTAGGAGCATGAAGCCCCAGTAGACGGGATCTTCTCTGACGTCACCGATTAAAATAACAGGGCTTTTGTTTCTTGAGGACATTGAGATCTACTTTGTCGCTTAATAAGACGACAGATAGAAAGGATTTTACAAATTGCATATTTACACAACTGAACATAAACACATGCTGGTTGTGTACCACTGTGTTTCGCCCTTAAAGACACCTGGAATGGGATTTATCAGAACTCCTGTGAACCTGAAAAGGAATAAGAAGGTAAAGATAATGGATGGATGTAAAAATAAATTATACTATTTATGAAACAAAAAGAGTGGTTATGACAAACCAAAAAAGACCAGTTTACATGTTTAAGCCAATAAGAGAAAAATTTCTTATTACTGTTTTCACAAATGAATTTGCTGGAAAAAGTCAAGGTGTTTTAATACACTTTCTAGACTAAAACGTCAAATCTTCAGTTTTTTCAGTTGCATTCTGGCATTTTAACATCTTTGCTCCACTTCATCAGTGGGACAGCTGTGGAAGATGGTTTCTAAAGGAATGAGTAATTTTATTCTGAGGAACCGTGATCACATACTGATCCTGCTAAGGCAGCTTTTATAGCACTTGCATTTGAAATATACAGAAGAGGCGACGCTGCACATTTATCAGTGTGGAAATATCAGGAATGCACCACCAAACACTGGCACAGTCAGCGTAGCCTACTTGAATAAGAACAGTGGTGCTTGAATGCTTGGAGATGCTTTATGGCAGCGGTGTCAAACTCTGTTTCATACTGGGGCCACATCATTACCATGGTTACCATTAAAGGACCAGTTATTTTTAATTTTTTCAGCCAGCTATGTTGTCAAATTTCACGCTTATTCCTGAACTCGATCATAAAATTAAATAAATTTAAAATGGGGGGATTTTTGACATAAAATTTCAAATGAAAAAAAATCACGACACACACATATATATGTATAAAATGGCTGTAAAAAAAATGGTTGTCATCTTGCTGTCTCTTTGATTTTCTCTTTTCAGCCCTGACTCTTGATACCTTCTCAGGGCCGTGTTCAAACATAAGTGTCTGTGAAACCACAGGGAGACTGGAGAGGCGGCCACGCAGGAATATGTGTTGCCTTTATATTGCATGTCTCTATTAACACCCTTGTATTTCTTTAAATTCTAAACATGTTGTTATCATGATAACTGTGATCATGACGATTTTTCATGAGCCTGACCCTACGCGTGTGGAGTGCCGGTGCAGATCAGAAAGTGCAAGGTATTTTAGTGAAAACATTATGGGCGTACAAAGTCAAGAGTTATCTCTGGGCCGGCAGTAATTTTTGTTACGTACTCCATGTAAGTTGTCCCACGAGCCATGCTCAGGAGGACACACCCACCAGCTGTCAATCAAAGAGTATAATAGTTTTATAGCACTTGTCACGATTTAATAGCAAGCATGCCGTTTAGTATTCCTACTCTTAGATGGTTGTAGTGATTGTTTTCAATTGAGCCCTCAGGATCCGTCGATTCTCCTCTCGTCAGCTGGTCAACAAATGCAATATTGCATTTCTCCTCTCGAGGCTCATACAGCAACAGTAACAGTAGGCAACAGCAAGGGGGGGGGGGGGGTTCCACAGTACATCCACAAACACAAATGCACATTTTGCGACTATGACTTCTTCCATGGATTACTATTGTCTTAAATAAGATCTTTGCCGACTTGGAAGTGTATTTAATGACTCTGCTAGTGGCTAAACATTCGGCACAGGCGCTCAACCAAGGGAAATTATTTGCTGTGACTAAATAATGTTTATTGTTGGAGATACTGAGTGAAATTGTTTCCCAGCACATGTCTGATGTTTGTAGAACAGTAGAACAGTGGAATTGAGTACTAACCAGAACTGGCTATAGAGACCACATCTCACCAGTTCTTGCTTCATTACATTGGCTCCCTGTTAAATTT
>JBAMYA010041123.1:0-15273 GCA_037176975.1 Arrhamphus sclerolepis | reverse complement strand
TATATTACGTTGATAACAGTATATATATTATATAGGAGTCTGTGTCAACCCATTGCACATTAACACGTCTGTGGAGGAGCATGTCAGGCTACAGAGAACGGTCTCATTGAACTCAGGCAGAAGAAAAAAAACTGCTCATGTCACTTGCTTGAAGAATCCATAAGGAACAGTGTAATTAAATTATTCTAATCAAAAATCATGGGTCATCGATCATCGGTCTTCTGGGTAAAAGTCTGTTTGTACTAGTCCTCCACAGTCCTCTTTGTCTCTAAAATGGGATTTTAGATTATGTTATCCAGACTGAGAGAAAGAGTTTATGTCTTCACGGGATCTTTTGAACCAGACTGTAAAGAAAGTTTATTTCTAATGTAAAGTTTTTAACCCAGAATTTGCCAGGCAAGGACCAGCAGTTTCCTCCACTTCCTGGATTGAAGCAGACTAGCAAACTGGACGTGGCTGCTATGGGTTATACAGGCATGGTTCTGTACTGCTTCTCTGTGATGTTTTTTACCAAAGAATATCACAGACTTTTCATTAAGACCTCAAGAAATGGCATTAACTTTTATTTTTGTATCACATTACCACTTCCTGAGGTATACTCATTTTAATTTCTGTGTCTCCGTGTTGTGTACGAATCTTGAAAACAGGCATGAGAAATAACACCATAGGAAGGGGTTAACGTTCCCTTACATACAGAAAAAAAAGTTTTATTCCAATAGCCAGATGTAGATATTGTGCAGTGAAAAACAAAAACAAAGATGGCATTAATTTCCAGCAACACTGTGTAGTTTATTCTGCTCACATTTGCTTGTCTTTTCTACTTGCATTTTCCTTCAACCATATGAAGCTTACAGTGAGAAGATCATCTGAATATGCTTAATTAACTGAGATCAAATCTGTGAACTTGATCTCCACACATTTTAACAGAACATATCCATGAAATTAAAAGAAAACACCAACGCAGAGCAAAGCAAACCTGCTTTCAGTTCCAGTAGGAACAAGCCCTGAGGGCCCCTCCAGGAGCTGTCTTTTTTATACGGGAGCAGATTTCATGCTTGTGGTGTTTTCCTTCATAACAACCCCCCACCCCCACCCCATTATCTGCTGAGCAAATGTAAAGACCTCAGTGAGAAGTGTATCTGGCTTTCGTTCTCCGGCCTCGTCATGGCTGTCAGGGTCGACTACCTCACAGGGAAAATGTGAGATGATGGCTGAAAGCCAAGTCCAAACTCCTGCAGGGATCAGAGAGGGGGGGGGGGGGGGCACAAAACAATCGACAGGCCTTAGTTACCTCTGAGAGGGATACCTGTGCCCAGAGGGACAGCGATCAGTGTCAGAAAGACTTAACTTGCTGTTGACAGACACGTCAGATCTGAAGCTATGTCACTGGGTTTCATGTGACACATTTTTTTTCCGAACTGGTGTGTATCTATTTTTTTTCCCCCTGGGGCTGGTGGGTAAGTCATGTCTTCATCTGTTAAAGCAAAAGCATTCATACTTTGGTCACTTGTGGGTTAAGGGTTCTTGAGCTTCTTTCAGACATATCGATTAAAGTCACGGAGAAAGTTTTTCGCAGCAGATTGCAGCAGTTGTATAAAATGTTGTTGAAAACATTTAAGCTCATCAGAAAGAAGGTGCTATATAAATAAACTCTATGGTCTATTGGGTTATCTTGGCTTTCTTGTATTTTCTTTGAATCCTTTGTTCAGTGTTTTATTTTGAAGGCACCGAACTTCCCTTCCTGTCTGCATCCTCCCTGTTCACTGATGGTTCACATTTTTGAAAACACAGACTGTGCACTTTCCGTAAAACACAGTGTAAATTATTTAATTAAGTTATTTAGATAATATATATTCAATAATTTAAAGTACTAAATGATAGAACACTGGTCACAAATGATATGCACTATGTCACTGTAAAATTGATTATGTTACAGCACAACTGGAAGCCACCAGTATACTGTTTAATATTAGAGGTAGACCGATTTAATCTGCACTCTGAATAATTTCCTGGAAGTACAAACCACCCAGCAGTTGTTCGTGTACTGTGTACCACATTTTTGGCTAAATTTACACATACCAGAAATATTGTGTGGGGTTTCTAGGAAGCCAAGGCCTCTCTTTCCTCCTCCCTTGCCATTTAATTTGTGTTGGGTTTTTTTTGTTTTTTTTACTTGTGCTGCCCCCTGTTGTGAGTCCATGTGCTGGGTTTTCCAGTCTTTACATCCAGAATTATTAGCTTCTTTTGGATTTTCCCTGTGGGCTTCTTAGATAAGTTCAAAAAAGAATATTTGTTATTCCTGCCCTCCCCGTCTCCTGTATTTGGGTTCACTAACCCGATCCAACCATCCTTGCCAGGTACTGGTTTTAGGCCTACTATTTCTAAGAATAAATTACAACATTATTATTACAATATGAATTTATACACATTAAGATATTATTATTATTACTTTCAGATACAAATCAAAATAATTTGCACAGAGGGAGAGAGAAAATGTGACTATTCAAACAGATCTTTGTATTCCATTAACATAAACAACTAAATAGCCACTATTCATATTTTTGTTCTGTGTGCAAGATTTCTGAGCTTGAAACAAAACTGTATATCGTTTACAATTTATGAGGCGGCAGAGACAAACAAGATGAAAAAAAGAATAGTAAATGACTGCATCCTGAACAGTTTCACTAATTTGCCAACAGATATTGTCCGTTGAACACCCGATGACTCGAACTATGACTGTTATCATTTATGCCAACGTCACATCTGGGTCACAACACACTAAACTGTCACAGTCTCATTTTCAGTTCAGTCATTGCTTTCTTCAGTCTCTTCGTCTGCACTGCAATGATGCAACTGTAGCTCTGTGAGCCAGTTTCATCATTGTTCATAGGTGACATGATGCCACACACAGTTCTCGCAAGAGATGCCCAGAATCTAAAAGAACTTTGATAAAACAGACAGAAGACCATGAGAGCTAAAGGTAACTTTTACTAAAGAAGATCAAATATTCTGTCACATGGAACTGATATTGCCCTGCGATGGACTGGCAACCTGTATCGGGTGTACCCCTGCCTTGGAGAGAGGCTCCAGCAGACCCCCGTGACCCTGCACAGGAAGTAGCAGGTATAGATGATGGATGGATGGATGGATGGAATTGATATTAATATTGAAACATGAAAAACTTATTTGTGTCCCTTAAGATACCAAGGCTGCTACTGGTAGGTAGGCTGCGCTTGCTTTAACATTTTGGGCACTTTCAGAAGAAGACCACCTCAACACTATATTAGCCGAGGTGATCTGAAAGGAGTATATGGCAGAAGTCTGAGACCACTCCAGACCAGTCACTGATGCACTGATGCTGTTTATAAGAAAGGGGCAGAGTACAATTAACTTCTTGAGGAAGCTAATTCGCAGCAACATGCTGTATATATTATTTTAAGAGTGCATTCTCATCTGCAGTCATCTGTTGGAGAAGGAGCATCAGAGCTAGTGACTTTAAATAAAAAAAGAGAAACCTGAGAAAGAAGGCAGGCTCTGTTCTAGGGACTGTTCTAGAGCCTCTGGAGCCGATTGTGTGAAGGATACTTGATAAAATTAAAAATTTAATGAAACCCCTTGATCACCCTCTTCACAACAAAGTAATTCAGTCTTCAGTCAGACTTTGTCACATCTGCTGCAACACACACCGCTACAGGAAGTCCTTCCTGCCCACAGCAGTAACCATCTATAATGAATCTGAAATCATGACAGTTCCTGCAACAATTAATTTCCCGTCGGGGATGAATAAAGTACTACTGAATTGAATTGAACTGAGTTGAACTGAATCTTTTTCAACATTTTCTTACAGCTGAGGGATTTTAAGGATAAAAGAAAATGCATGAATCTGTTTGCTCAAGAGCAGAACTGCAGTATTAAAAAGACAAAGATATGTTGGACAACATAAACTATGAAGACCACAACTGCGATGTCCAGGTCTGATAAGAATTGATGAGGGAGTTTTATTTACACCCTTAGCTTCAGTTTTGTTTAAAAATTTCCATTAAGAAAGCCACAGGATCTAATAGACTTTCCCCTGTGGAAGAAGAGTCCTTGACCAGCTGTGGCCACAGCTGGAAAAAAAGAAAAGAAACAAAGACATAAGCTTATGTTAATAATATAAAGCTCTTCTAAGTGGATGCAGAAACAGTGGAGCTGGTGTGCAACATCCACCGTGGTTTGGTTGGCAGGTCATTTTCTTAGTCTTTAAAGTAATACATGCTGTCATGTTAATATGATGTTTCTATGACAATATTTTCAAAAACGGGTATATTGAAAAAAAATTACATTAAAAGTGAGAGCGAGCATAGGAGCTACTTTTTGTGACATTATCATCAAGGTCAGTATGATTGAATTTGCAGAATTTCTTTTTTTTTCTAATGTCTTTAATGATGGCTTTCGTTTGTATGGCAGTGGGGAGAATGGTGAGTTACACAAAGACTCAGAGGTGCAACTATTCAGCCATCTTTCATGCAGACACTCACAAGCACACACTTAAATTCCCTGCACTGCCCCTTTCATCACGGCCTCCTTCTGCCTCCTCCCTCCACATCAGCATTTCTTTTCTCCATCATTGTTAGAGATGGCTTTATCCCTGTGAATGCAAGGACATCGCCCTGCAGTCAGCTTGGCAGCACCGCAGAAGAAAAAGCTCTACCAGTAATTTTGCCTCTCTCCGTCTGTGACGGGGTACAAATCAAAATCTCTTGTTTGCTTAAAATTATGGTTGGATTAGCTTTGTCCCAGTGCAACAGTGCTGTCAGAGCTAAATCTCCCTGGTCTGGATTTATGAGTGACATGAGTGACGCAGGAAGCACACGCGTGTATCCTTCTTTGCTGTTTTAATTATGTACGTTTGGTAAAACCGAAAGGATGAAGGCCGCCCTCCTCCATCCGTCTCATCTATCTCTCACTGCCTTTGTATCCCACGCTTTCTAATGATGACAGGAATGGCCAGACTCCCAGAGAGACAGATTTCCACTTTAATGTCTGATTGCCTTACTCCCTTGCTCCTGGCTCAGGTTTCTCCCCTCCCCTGCCCTCAGATTTACAACGTCCCTCCTGGCTCATGGGTAGAGGAGAGGAGGGGGATTCATTGTTCTCTTTTCTCTCACTGTCTCTCTTTATTTATGACACCTCCAGGATGACCTGGAACACTCAGTGACCCCCCCGGGACAACCTTCAGTCCACAGTACCCTGGTGACGATGTCTTTGAAAGGCACACTGCCCTCAGCGCCGGGGCTTTCTGGCTGATCACAAGACAATAGCCTCCCTGCCCATCACTCTGGGAGGGTCAGCTGGGCTGAAGTTCAGCTGCATGAGGAGACATCACAACGTTTCAAGCAACATTGGACCACGAGGGGTGAATAATGGTCATGTTTGGGAGCGAGGGTTTGATGCATGAAAGTGCAACAATGAGTGTTGGCAGCATTGTCTGACGTCATGGGGAAGTGCGTCTAATGTTGTTGTTGACAACTGCAAACATGTTGCTTCCAATGGAGACGTGTGGAGTATTCTTAACCGAAGACACAATATCATCCAAACACAAAGGTTCAAGTCATTCTATTCAGTTTTTTTTTTTTCTCTCATGCGAGACTGAATGGATATGACCAGTGAATGTGTGAGCAATGGAAAAAAAAGGACATATATATTGGGATATTCTCAGATTGGTTATGGGCCTCATTCATATGTGGTGATAACTCAGATGGGAATCCAGATTCCATGATTTGCAGTGGTGGCGAGTGATGTAAAGACAGGTGGACAGGCTCGCCTCTGTCTTATACACTTTAAAGCAGGCTTTAACCTTCGCTGACCTCCAACAGTTTTTTCGAAAGCAATAGCTTTGATAACATCTTGTGTTGTGTCTTTCACAACTTGAAGAACAACCAGAAGGCGTAAGGGTTGTAGCAGTTAACGCTGAACATTTAACTGAGCTTAATGAAAACAAAAAAGCAATAAATGTATACTGTATACTGTGGATGACCAATTAGGCATGTCAACGTGCCAATGGAAACAGGTCCATGTACATCCTCATCCAAAATAGCACCTGTTTGTCTCCCTTGCTATCTCATAAAGGAAGCAGGAGCCATCTATATGTTGCTTCTCAAGACTGTAAATGCAGAAACTGGGAATGAAAAAAAAAAAAAATCCTTTACTGGCATCAAATCAGACTTGGCCGTCCAGACCTGCTGTTTCAATGCACCTCGACATTATCTCGGAGGACATTTTTGATGAACTGGAGAATTAATTTCTTCCATCTAAGATGGCAAGTGGTCCCAGACCCAATTATGATGCTGAGCTTCACCACTGGGATGACGTTTTGGGGTTGAGAAGCAGTGCTTTTATTTATTTATTGATTTTAATTTTGCAAAGTATTTGCCTGAACAATTGAACTTTTGTTACTTATGAGGCTCTTCAGGTGTGCAACAGTGTTTCTTTTTTGGAGAGCAGCAGCTTTTCAAGCTTTTTTCATTTTTTTTCAACATTTTTTGTCCATATCATCCTAATTTTTCTCTTATAGGTTCACAATTACTTAAAAAAAAAGAAAATAAAGAACAACACTTTTATATCCATTGTGAAAAGAAAATTTTTCTTTTTACTCAAGAACAAAAAGTAAATAACACAGTTCAGATCAGATCAGAGAACTGCTGTCACCCAACACATGCCACCATCTGATTTTCCCACACGTGTTGATGTGGAGCTCAGATTGCAGCAGGACAGCGTCCAAACAGTCCAGTCAGTCAATAAAGTTTCAATTCAATATGACTGAGTTAATTTATAAAGCACCAGTTCCCAACTAAAGTCACCTCAGGGCCCTTCACAGAGGAAGTAAACAAGTTAAACGCAAGTGCAATCACATGCAGTTCAATTCCATTCTGTTCCATCCAGTTCACTCATAGTTTTGTTTCATTTCAGTGTCAACAGTAAACAAGGATTAAGAAAAGCACCTGGAGTGTTAATTTTGTTGGAAATGGATTTCATATTATGATGTTTGACAACGAGACTCAATAACAGTTCAGTTTTTTACTTCATTAGTGTCCAATGGTCAAGTGTCTTTCCAAACTGTGCTCATACCAGAAAGCTAATTTCCTACGCATTCATGTTTTATTAAAACAATGAAAAAAATACATAGGAGTCTAAGCAGAAAAGCTGCTTGTTGTAAGAATTACTACAATGTCTGTAAAAGAGTATGGACAAAAACTTAACATCATACATCAGAAAATTAAGTCGATGCTGTTGGTTCCAGTCTGCAACATGACCTTTGCCACTGAAATGGGTCTCAGTGTGTTTCCAGGTGCTGCAATAAAAAGATTTCTGTTTGGCCTTATAGGCTAGAATAAAACCACTAATTCCTTACTTTGATGTAAAAAAAAAAAGTTCTTAAGTTGCATCATCTCCAGACAGCACTGGTGAAAAATGATAAATGGAGCAGTAAAGGCTCTATGGCCAGAGTGTTCTGATGTAAAGAAATTACATCAGAAATTGAGAAAATAAATTTTATCTATTAGGTTTGGAATTGAAGCCATTCAACCACCGGATGAGATTTTTGGAAATCTGCTTGCACTCTGATGATCACTGCATGTAGTGACATATATTTTACTTAGGAATCATCCTATTGGTTATTACTTAATTCCCTTTTAATTGCAGAACCCCTCCGGTCTTGAACAGCTGTCCCCATATAGAAAATGCACACCACAAGCAGCAGTCAGCACCTTGTGACAGGACATGAGCTAACAAAGTGCTAATGCAGGTAATGACCTATTTGCAGTTGTTAAATGGACTGTGTGCGATGAGCCGTTGGAGCAGTAAGTGGCATACACACCTGTTTGACTGAGCTTTAGAGCACATGTCAAAGAGCAAAGGTCTGGGTGTTTAGACCGGAGAAAGCCCTTCATGGAGGCTTGCGTGCAGCATCGAAAGTGGCTCAGAACAGCCTTCTCAATAAACCCAGCAGCTGATATGAACTGACCTTACAGCTGTTCCTGCAACTGCTGTTGCACATTATTTCCAGTCCATTAACTCTTCCTCAGTCCTGCAGATCTGGTCATAAGGATGAAAAATACATCCAGCCTTCAAGAGGGTAGGCTGGGTTCCTCACTGCAGTGGACAGCTGTTTCCACTGCGGTGTATGATATGCAAAAGTTAGTAGCCCCTATTTTAATGCTGTGGTGTTTCTGTGTGAACCATAATAAAAAGCAATCTAATCATAGTGGGTTTTACTATTAAACCAATACAACCTGAGATGAATACCAATGTAAACCTTTGTCACCGTGTTCTTGTTTATTAACAAAGTAAAAACAAAAGACAATCATATGTGCAGTACAATGTACAGTTGTGGGAGAATTTTGGTCCACTCTTCTTTACAAATTACTTCAGTTGATTTAGGTTTTTAGACATTTACTGATGCACAGCTCTCTTAAGGTCCACCGCAGAATTTCAGTCATTCCAAAACAACTGATTCTTCTTTTTGTTTTTGTTTTTTAAAACCATTTTGATGTCGATTCCTTATCATGTTTGGGTCGTTGTCCTGCCACATAACCCAGTTTCAGCCCACTGTGAGATCATCTATGAGACAGATGACCTCACGTTTGATTTCCTCCAAACATGGTTTTAACTTTTGAGAACAAAACCCACTCTCATATGTCCACGGCACATTCTTTCAGATGTCTCGGGGTTTGTTCAGATGCAGGTTTGTGAACCAATGTCAGGCTTCCATGTTCTTTTTATACAGAAGAGACTTTTTTTCTTGGTAACCCTTCCCCTTCAGTCTTTTTCTAATTGTACTGTCATGGACTTTAACATTGAACATGCTCAGTGTGGCCTGTAGGCTCTGAGATGTAGCTCTTTAGGTATTTTCATATTTCTCTGTGTATCGCATTGGAGAACATTTCCATGCATCCATTGCGATGTTCAATCACAGATTGACAGCGGTCTTGAGAGTTTTCCAGGTGGAAAACTCACTCACTGTAGAACGCTGATCCCCATACAGTTTGGGAATGGTCTTTATAACCCTTTCCAGATTGGTGTGCAACAACAACTTTTCTGACCTTTTTCCCACTTGGCATTGTGTTTTTGTTCAAAAGCTAAAAGGGAGTAGCAGGGAGAGAGAGAGGATAGTAACTTTTGTCAAACTATCCTTTTTCTATGAATTTAAAAAAAGTCCTACACTATTTTATTTTCCTCCCTGCTTGATTGTAAAAGCATCAAGAACTACAATTTGCATAGCTCCTTGAAGATGGTCTTCTAAGGAAATGGAAATACACAGAGAAGACCATTTAGGAAAGAAAATGAATGCAGCGAAAGATGGATGTGCGGAGGGGAAAGAATTCAGATGAGGACCTTCCAATTAAATCTCTCCTCATTGTGATGCAGAGCCTCAAACTGTTTTGTGATGAGGAAGATTTTCAAGGGAACAATTACAAGATCGGCTACAAAAGTTTATTACAACAGAAATACTTAGGTTATGCAAGCTTCCATCTCATTGTCAGAAATTTATACCACAGTCAATCTTAAATCAATAAAACAAGCTGTTGCTGTCATCAAATTCAAAATGGGCTACTATTTTCTAGATAAGGCAAACCGTCATTTTCAAAGATTTGAGATGGTTGTTTTTTTAAAATATTCTGTTGTGAATAAAACATAGGTTTATGAGATTCACAAAATCAATGCATCTGTTTTTATTTACTCTAAGAGCTTCTTCATTTGTGTCTACTTTGCCTGACCAGCCATCCTAAATCTTTTTCTCTTTCACAAATAAAATAAGTCTGGATTCAACTTTGATTTCAATGGGGCAGTTTAAATGGACACATAAGAAAGTGACCACCATTGAATTCTGAGTCTTCCCCCGCTCCCCTGGTATGTGGAGTTCCACAGGGCTCAATCTTAGGGCCCCTGCTTTTCTCTCTTTACTTCCCCTGGGCTCTATTATCAGAAAGTACAGTACCTCTTTTCATTGTAATGCTGACGACAGCCAAATTTATGTACCGTTGAAACGAAAGGACAACTACTCAATTAGACCCCTACTTGAATGTCTCAATGATGTCAAATCCTGGATGGCCCTTAACTTCTTAAATATTAATGACAAAAAAACTGAAGTGATGGTGTTTGGTCCCAGTGGCTCCTGTGAGTGCCCCCATAGACCTGGGCCCCTTGGCACTGCATCGTAAGCCCATAGTCACCAACATGGTCTTTAAGATGGACAGTGATTTTAAGCTGGACCATCAAATTGCAAATGTCATAAGGACCAGCTTTTTCCATCTCAGGCAGCTGGCGAAAGTGAAATCTATTCTTTCTAGAGAGCACTTCGAGACTGTAATCCACGCCTTCATTACATCTGTAATTCTCTCTATTTTGGAGTTAGCCAGTCGTCTCTTTCACATCTCCAGCTGCTTCAGAACGCAGCTGTACGTCTTTTAACTGATACGCGTATGAGAGAGCATAACACCCGTCCTGGCTTCACTTTACTGGCTTCCTGTGCATTTTAGAGTTCATTTTAAGCTTCTCTTATTTGTTTTTAAATCGTTACATGGTCTTTCTCCGCCCTACCTTACAGAGCTGCTTCAGGCGTACGTTCCTGCTCAGTCATTCAGGTCAGCTGATCAGCTGCTCCAGGCTGGACCAAAATCGAAGCAGAAACTCAGAGGGGACAGAGCTTTTTCAGTTACTGTCCCTCAGATGTGGAACAGTCTGCCCCTACATATTAGACAGGCTTCTTCTATGTCCACTTTTAAAACACACCTGAAAACCTACTTTACTCATGAGACATTGATTTGATTTTACTTGTCTTTTAGAGATTATTAATTAATTTATTTATCTTGTTTTTTTAGTTTCTTTTTATTCCTGTTTTAGCTGTATTGTCTTAACTGTTTCTATGTTTTAAAATTGTACAGCACTTTGTTTCAACTGTGGTTGTGTGAAAACGCTTTATAAAGATGGTATGGTAAAAAGAGGTCATATAGATAAAGCCGTTTGGAAATAGGTAGTTAGAAATGACGGAGGAATCCATCTTATTGTTTTTTTTAAACAGCATATTTGAAATTAGCCGAAAGAATCACCTAGGAACCAAACCAGATATCAATGAAGAATTGATCAGAATTGCAACACATGGCCCAGTGGTATTAAATACATCCTTAAAAAGACAAGGTCAGATCCTATCTAAGGGAGTGTAATATGGCCGCATGTGCTGAACAATTTTAGATAGAGGAAAAAGACATCAGTTCAAAGTTCTGAAAGACTTCCGAATATACAGAGGAAGCAACAGAATCTGAGACAAGGGTTACAGGTGATCTGATAACAGAAATTCTTTGAAAAGTAAAAGAAATTTGTCATAAAGAAGTGAAGGGAAAATACCATTTGTATTGCAGGGATTTATAAGAGAATCAAAAGTTTAGCTAAAAACTGAGTTTTTGAAGCTTTCACCACTCTGTTACTCTAGTAGCCTCTTTTTAAAAATTTCAAAGGAGCTCTGTAGACAGTCTTTGTCCATATTCTTTCAGTGCATCTGAGAGCACAAATGTCATAATTCAAGCATAAATCTGTTACTGGTTTAGAGCAATTAAATCTGAAAGGAGCCACCAATATCAATACATAAGTACAAGTAGAATTAGATAGATATAACTTTATTAATCCCCGAAGGGAAACTCAAATTGTGAAGTGCTCATCATTATCAAAGTGTAAAAGAAAGGGGAAAAAAAAACATCAGAATTAAAAAGTCTTTTTGTTCTGCAACAGTGAGAGGAGGCGACTGCTGCAGCTGCTTCTTTGTTGCTCCAGTAGACTGTGGAGAGGGTGTCTGCTGTTGTCCATAATAGCTTTTAGTTTGTTTTAGTGTGCCCCTCTCCACCACAGAATTAAAAAGAGATATAAACTTGTCAGGTCTAATATTTTGAAAAAAGCCACTCGTGTTGAGCACACAATCATTAAAAGCAGCAGAAAAAGAAGATAATGTTAAGACGTGTGCACACGTGCTGCACTGCTTTTACTTGTAGCGATCCTGTCAGTTTGTGCTATAAACTGATTCATAATCAATAAATTGAACTTGTTGGGGCACCACCTTTTTAAAAGGGAAATAAGTCTGTAATATTTATATCTATCTCTCATCTGAACATAATTCTGAGTTTTGAACACTATGCAAGACACACAACGACCAATTAGATAATGCATATTTATTAAAAGAAAAGAAAGTGCCCAAAGATAAACAGTGAGAGAGTGTGATTATGTAGTCAGAGTAAAATACAACTAAAAAGACTTAAGACTCACTTCTAAACAACTATTCAGATAATTGATTCATAGGAGAAAATAAATAAAAGAGAAGTAGAAAAGAGTGGGAGGGGATTCGGAACAGCAACAATAATATTTAATAATAAAATTAAAAAGAAAAAGGGAAGATGAGGAATTTGTGGTTAAATGTCAAGATTTCCTGATTGTAAAAAAAATTGAGCGAATTTCTAATAACTAACTGGTAGGATTGCTGTGGCAAGAATTCTGAACTTCTTCAATGTGGCCACAAGCACAAAATTCAGGTTTCTGCCTTCGTGTAACACTTAAGGTCATTCTGTAACTTGTCAGCAATGCATAGCTTTTGCAGGACAAAAATGTTACAAAAATGGACCGAAAAGGAACAAAAATTGTAGTCAAATGTTAACAAGGCAAATTAAACAAAGTATTAAAAATAATTATAAAAAGGCAAAATAAAAATTGAAGACAACAAGAATAATATAGAAAAACGTTTTAAGAACTAGGAAGGGCAGGGGTGAAGAGAGAAAGGGGAGAACAGCAGAAAAAGAAGAACAAGAGAAGGATTCTGGCTCTGCAGCAGTTTTTATGACCTGACTGGACAAGCAAGTTGGGGGGGGGCATGTCTTGGCCAATTGATGTAGCACATCGGCAATGGAATTCCTATCAGATTTTAACTGCGATAAGATTAATTTAAATCATGAAATTTCTAAACTTCATAAACAATCTTGAAGAACCACCTGCGGCACGAAATACAGTCTATTAACTACAAAGGATCATCTTTTGTACCAGAAGAATAGAAAATAAGAATCAAAAATAAACATCTGTGAGGAGGTTACAGAGCTTTATGTAGCAACAAAGCTTAAAATGACAACATTCTTAAATACTTTCATGTCTGAGCAAAGTTGCATGAGTAGAGTGAGGGTTTGACCCCAGCTTGTCCTGGGAAGTTAGGCAGCCTGCCCTTCGTCTGACTGACACTTTAAGTGAGGGGAAGCAAATTTAGTTTGCAACAATCTGGAAGGAATTCCTGTAGCTTTATGTCCAGAGGAATGTAGTATCTGTTTAGGTCTTGCAGTGAAATTATTCATCTCTCCCTCCATGGAGGAAACAGCGTATGTCCTCAACACATTCTAAAGCTGGAAAATCCCTAGTGAGGGTTCTACATACTTTAGAACTTGGCAATGTAATACAAATAAATAATAATGAAACAGCAAACTGGATGATATATCAGAACAAGTACAACTGGAAAGTTTATAGGATTACACATGTCTGCAGCACAAAACTGGAGAAAGAGTCAGACGGTGTGCATCGGCACTGAAAGCTGAACTGAATTCATAAAGTGCTATAAAATGAGTTATGCAGTATTCTGAACTTCTTCCTCCTGACTCTTCATTTTATAAGCTCACCATCATGAAGCTAAATTTTTGTCAGAAACATAGAATGCAGATCGAGTGAAGTAAAGAAGTCGTTCAGCAAGAAAGTCTTGTCTGTTCACTTTAAAAACACCAAGCAAAGAGTAACATCCTTCATGTAAAGAGGTTTGCCTCGGCGACGGGGTCGGATTGCCCTGGGAAAAGGAGTCTCTACAGGCAGATGAAGCAAACCCCCATTTGGATGAATGGGAAAGATGGGCAGGATCCAATGAAGCAAAAGTAGTTGCCAAGTCCCAGACAATCCATCCAAAACTAGAGTAATCACTCCTGCGAGCATCCTTCAGGATGGCCTTACGTCTCACCAGCACACCTCCATACATTCCCTGCCTCATGAAGCGCATTTACTGCAGGTGAACACCACAGGTTGGCTTGAATAAATGTCAGAAAAGAGTCTGTTTTGAGCTTATCCACCAGATCATCCAAGTTTCAAAGAAATTTACTGTCTCATTCAGTGCTTGGTGATTATACACCAGCAAAATTAAATTTGATTCACAGTTACCTCTGGCCCCAGGAATACGCCAAAGGTCCTTTATGCCAAGAAATTTATGTGTCCAGGAATGGAGTTGCCAATTACCAAATTCCTTTCCTCAGTGGGTGTGTTGCTGAGTGGGGAGAATCTATTATTAGCATGAAGCAGCGATGGATGGTGTGCAGTGGACCTTTTGTTTAGGACTATGCTTCTTGCTTCAGACAATCAACCAACCGTCCTGGCTTCCCAGCAGCAAGGGAGCTGCTAGAGGCCTAACTGAAGTCCTAGGCTTAGCCTCAGAGCGGTCTGCACTGGCTAACAGGGTGTTGTTAGCTACAAGCACTAATGTTTTAGATTCAGAGTGCAGAGCCGTGCTTCCAGGTCACTAAGCCTTGTCTCCAAGGAAATAAGTAAGCTACACTTAACACAAACACCGGTGTCACTGAAGGAGGCAGAAAATAACTAAACATCAGACACAAAGAGCAGGAGAAAGGGAGAGAGAGAAACTATGATAAACACTGGAGCTAAACTAGACTAGCTGATGGCCTTGTTGCGGTCCTAGTTTTCTGGGTGCTGTCCCAGTCCTCCTGCTGATGGTGGTGGGGCCTTTGTGGGGGTGGGACCTGGGACTAAAGGTGCCTCTCTGGCCAATGTCCCCCCTTGTGGTGGGACTTGGCCGACACAGTGCACCCATGGGAGTATCCAAGACAGTTTCAGATAAAGATGGTGGTGATTACAAAAATGATGATGATTATGATAACGCTCAGGCGCATTATTATTTTTCATTCTTAATTTTGGTTATTAATATTCTTACTGTTGTTGTTGTTATTAAAGGTGTGTATGCAGGGGTATGTGTATACATCTACAATGGGTAGAAAAAGTATTTAGTCAGCCATCAATTGTTCAAGTTCTCCCACTTAAAAAGATGAGAGAGGCCTATAATTTTCATCATAGTCATACCTCAACTTTGAGAGACAAAATGAGAAAAAATAATCCAGAAAATCATATTGTCTGTTTTTTTTAAATTTTTTTTTTTTTTTTTTTTGTAACTCAGAGTTATTGGCAACAACAGGCAAAAAGCCCACAGAGCCAGTTTTC